>JAHBCN010003485.1:0-74446 GCA_019359885.1 Listronotus oregonensis | reverse complement strand
GGTATTTTATAATTTTTTAAAATTTTTCCTTTATAAGAAGTGACTGCAACTTTAGGGGTGATTTTCTATAGTCAGACGGGTGGCAAGTGAAATTTCTTTTGCATGGTGATTAAGTGTACAATGAGGTACCTTTGTTCCAATTTTTGTTGTGGAACAACTTTTTTAGGTTACTTTATAATTAATTTAATAACATTTCTAATATAAGTAATGGCTGCAACTTTAGGGGCTGATTTTATATAGTCAGACGGGTCGCAAATGAAATTCCTTTTGCGTGGTGATCAAGTATGCAATAAGGTACCTTAATACCAATTTTAGGTGTGGAACAACTTTTTAAGGGTAATCTGCAAAGAGGTACCTTTGTATCAATTTTTGTTGTTGAACAACGTACGATAATTACATAATAATTATCAGTTGAGTAAAAGTTTCTTAAGAAAAATAAGTGTTTCTGAAATATTATATAACTAATATAAATGATACTAAGAAATAAACAAGCGAAAATCATAATAATAAGCTGTCAAATTTAGCTGCTAACTTACATTTTGGCTGCGTTAAAAGGCTGCTAACTTCACTTTTTGGCTGCGTAAAATAGCTGCTAATTTCACTCCGGTTAATACACCCTAGGGTTCAATCATTTTAAAGTATAAAAATATTTCTTGCAAAATCTGCTAGTTTTTAAGCAATAAGTATAAATAATAAAATAGGAACACCAAAAGATTTTGTTTTTACCCTACGAAGTTTATCAGCGCGCAATTGTCGTGTGGACGGTCATGGATGTAAAAATTAAAAGCAGCATTTTAAGTCTAAAAGATCGCTACCAGAAGCGTAGCCAGCATATGATGAAAAGTGACTAAGCCAAAGTCAATGGTAAAACATTCCTAAAAAGTATGCTCTAAGTAATATAAGACCAAAATGTTCAATAAGCTTCTTTAGTGTTCAGTAACCCTGGACGCCTATTCTGGTAAAACGTTACGTTTTCGAGGGCGTTAAGCGAGTCGCACGGCGTGCGCCTCGCATGGCAGCCGCGCCAACCGATCGGTTTTGGTATTCCCGTTGGCGTGCGTGCGCTCTTCGAGCAGACTCCGTCGAATTCGCTAAGCACAACTTGGCAACCCCAAATTTTCAGTGTTCCCAACATAAAAATTACCGAAATTTGACAAGAAGACGTGACGAGTCATCATAATTCTAGGTGTATTTTGTTGGTTAAAATTTGGAAAAAATGGAGAAAAAAACCATCTCTCCACAACAAAAAACAGTCTTAATAGAGTTTATGGAACAAAATCCGGAAATGGTAACACAAAAGCAAATGTTATTTTCTATATTGTCCAGCAGCATCCCTCCAATATATGGCACCGCCATTGTAAATAGAAGAAAAATCTATATGTAGTAATAATTACTAAAATTATTTTTTACGCCGCGCCACACAGAAATATAGCTTAGCGCACTTTATACACAAAACGGCTACCAAATGGTAGACGTTTTTCAGGACGCTTACCGTGCGCTTCGCGCGCATGTATATGCACAGCGTAAAACAAACCTGAATACCAATTTTGATCATTTGGTCACGTGCTATACGAATTTGACGTCATGAGACGCTCAGCGTGTACGAAACGCTAAGCGAATTAAGTTACCAGAATAGGCGTCCTGGAAAGAACGTGGGCGACTTGGTTTCGATTCTCGGGGCTGGAGATAGACTCTTCTATTAATTCTACATTAAACTTATGTACTATGTCCTATATCTATCTTAAGCCGTTTCCGATTTATTGAAAGATATTTACTTTTTGCGATTTAAAATAACAATAAGTTTACAACGGTTTATTTAATTTCAATAGTCTAACAAATTATAACAGATGTTCAAATTTATGACCACTTTTAATTTGACACAGCTGACATCTTCTCAAAAATGTTGTCGTACAGGAGCTTATAAGAACTTCTCGTGGAATTTCTTACCTGGCAATGGATATTCTGTTTTTATATTCTTCCAAATTATTTGGCTTTTCCGCATAAACAATTTGTTTTAAATGGCCCCATAGGAAGAAGTCTAAAGGTGAAAGGTCAGGTGACCTAGCTGGCCACCTGACTGGACCCTGATTCCCTATCAATTTCTCTCCGTATTTGTTGTCCAAATAAAATAATACTTCAGCTGAGTTGTGGGGCGGGGCTCCATCCTGTTGCCACCATATATTTAGATAGTCATGCAGTGGAATATCTTCTAATATTTCCTGTAGGATATTTCTAAGAAAATTCAAACACCTTTCTCCATTTAATGTCCCTTTATAATAATACGGACCAATTATCCGGCCGTCGAAAATTCCGCACCAAACATTTATTTCCCATATTTCTTGGAAATGTGTCTCGCGTACCCAGTGAGGATTTTGTACAGACCAATAGTGACTGTTATGTCGATTCAAGATTCCATTGTTATGAAATCGGGATTCGTCCGTCCATAGAATTTGTGTCAAAAAGTTCGGATCATCGTGTATCTTCACAGATATCCATGCAATGAATTCAATCCTTCTTTCGTAATCGGTGTTACGCAAATTTTGTACCAGATGCCTCTCTAACAGGACGCAACTGCCGTACTCCTTTTGGGCTGGGAAAAGCACCCGTTCGAAGTTTTCGTTCCACATTCACAAATGTTCTTGGCGATGGGGTAGCTCTCTTTGGAAATCACTCTCTGTACAATGCCGTAGCTCTTCTCGCATTTTTCGTACACTTTCCATAAATTAGCAACATGTCTACGTATTCACTAAAAGTCTAAAAAGACGGCATAACGAAGCAGGTGGCGAAGTAATTATTTAGTCTAATTTCAAATCTCAATAAATACATAAATCACTTAATAAACCGGAAACGGCGTAAGATAGATATGGGATATGGTACATAATATTTATGTAGAATTAATAGAAGAGTTTGAAAACTAGAAACCCATTTCTGTAAAATAGCTGTTTAGCATACCTATTTTAAAAATTACTAATATTTTATTGTTTACAAAAAAAATGACGTTCGCCGGAATCAAGGCCAACTGAGAAAATGAGGTTATAAAGTCTTAAATTATAACATGTTGTAAATTGTTGAAATCAGAATAAAAAGCACTATTTGGCTGCGTAAAAATCCAATAGGGCGTCCATATGAAAAAATAAAGTTGATGATGATTCTAAAAACTCGAAACGTAGAAAATAAAAATTGACTACTCGGTCATATTCTACGAAAAAAAGTTGCTTTATAGAAGTTTATACAGATTTGAAAAATTTTCACTCATAAAAAAATATGGCAGATTTTCGAAAATGCATGTTTCAGGTTTTTTCAAAATTTATCAAGAACCTGAAAACATAAAACCATGTAGTAAACGGGATTAGCTTACTAACATAATTGTCCAAAACTTTCCCCATTTAACCGATTATCGTGGTTTCCAAGATCCCCATACATTCCCCACCAATTTGGGACACACTGTATATATACTTATATATATATATATATATATATATATATATATATATATATATATATATATATATATATATATATATATATATATATATATATATATATAAACAATAAACGATTACACGATATATTAAACGATGGGAAAACCAAAATTATATTTCTTCTAACATTGCTAAAAAGTTAAAAATCCATAATGCACTACCACCAAAAATATATGGATTACCAAAATTACACAAAGAGGGCATACCGATGCGTCCCATTGTTTCATGTATACAATCACCTTTAGGCAAACTTTCCGCCTTTTTAAAAGATATCCTACAAAATATCATAAATAAAACCAATACATATATCAAAGATTCCTGGGATTTCAAAGAAAAACTCAAAAATATATCCATACCTAATGATTATATTCTTATATCTTTGGATGTTGTATCGCTATATACAAACGTACCCATTGAACTAGCTTTAAATATCATAAGAAAAAAATGGGATCAAATTAAAAAATTCACAGATATCCCACTTAACGAGTTCCTAAGTGCTGTAGAACTTACTTTAAAATCCACCTATTTTGAATATAAAGAAAAATTTTATAAACAAATTGAAGGGTGCGCAATGGGTTCATCCATTTCGAGTGTTATAGCACAAATAGTATTAGAAGAATTAGAAAACACCGTAATTCCCAATTTGGAATACCAAATACCATTTTTATTTCGTTATGTAGATGACTGCATTACTGCAACTCCTAAAAATAAAACCGAAGACATTCTAAACGCATTTAACGATTTTCATGGAAAAATTAAGTTCACTATCGAAATGGAAGAAAACGCAAAATTAAATTTCTTAGGTATGACCTTATACCACCAAAATAACAAAATAGAAACCGAATGGTATACAAAAAAAACTTGGTCAGGACGCTATTTAAATTATTTTTCACAACACCATATGTCGCAAAAAAAATCCGTAATAATAGGTCTGGCAGACAGAGCAATAAAATTAAGCGATCCTTCTTACCGAAATAACGCGCTAAAAAAAGCCAAAAATATTTTAATAAACAATAGCTATCCTTTAAAACTAATTAATTCAATCTTCACATCCCGTCTACAAAATCTAAATAATAACCCTCCACAACAAAATATAAACAATAATTTAAATTATCAATACCCTATGTACAAGGACTTTCAGAAAACTTGCAAAGATATTTTAAACCCCAAAATATTTCTGTATGCCACAAAGGTTTTAACTTATTACAAAAGGAATTTAGCTCCCTTAAAACCAAAACTCCAAAAAACCGAAAAACTCATATCGTTTATCAGATACCATGTAATAACTGTCCCAAAGTATACATTGGCCAAACCACACAACATCTTCAAAACCGTCTTAACGGTCATAAATATGACAAAAAAAATAAAACCGCTCTAACTAATCATGAAAATGAAACTTCACATAAATTTAACTATACCAACACTAAAATCCTAAAAACTGAACCGAATCAACACAGGAGAGAATTTCTGGAAATGATCTATATTAAAAAAAATGATAACTCAATAAATGAAAAATCTGACATAAAAACCTCAGTAAAGTATATTATAACCTTATCAAATAATTATTAAAACATATATTTTTATCATTTATCAAGCATTCATATTAAAATAATAGTATAAAAAAAACATATAACCTAAACACTACAAAACATACATTCCCAACAAATTTCCCATCGGAAAAAAAAACTGTAAGCAGACCAGCAAAAATTCAAAAAATGTTAAGTAGTAAGGTTAGCCAAAGGGCGAAACCAACGAACTCAAAGACTAGAATTTGACAAAATACCAATTTGTGGACAAAATATTTTAATATATCGATCTTTTTGTTTTTGTTTTAGAAAAACATAAACAAAAAGCCAAATCTTAAAAATCAACACCAAAAAATGACCATTGGAAATGTAATAGTTAAAAAATTAATTTTAGTATTTAATATACGCAACATCCCTTTTAAATAAAAAATTAATTTATATAACAGTTCTAAACTCTATAATCATTGGATGATGCGTTTTGTTTATAATAAGTCACCCGCCACCTCTTGAAACAGTATATTACATACCGAGAGTGGTAAGAAGCCCATTACACACGATTTCGAAAATTACGGTACGAGCGTGAGCGAGTACCGTAATTCGAAAGAAGTGTGTAATGGATTACCACTCGAGTTGTGTACTATACTTTTTCTACGACTTTATGTTTAGTTTTTTTCTAAATAAAAGCAGAAGATTATGTAAACTTTAAGTAACAATACAAATAATAATACAAACATTTGCGTTGTCAAGGCGATGCTATTTGTTTCATAGCCAGCTTTACGTAAAATCTATTGAAAGTTTTCAAGATTTTGGGGCTCGTGGCTAAGCGATTGTGGAACTGTTACTAATATATATATATATATATATATATATATATATATATATATATATATATATATATATATATATATATATATATATATATATATATATATATATATATATTATATATATATATATATATATATATATATATATATATATATATATATATATATATATATATATATATATATATATATATATATATATATATATATATATATATATATATATATATATATATATATATATATATATATATATATATATATATATATATATATAAAATATATATATATATATATATATATATATATATATATATATATATTACGTAACTGCCCTTACGCACAGTTTGGCTTCAAGGGTATAGTGTTTGTAATTAGAGATTTACTGATAAAGTAGACGGTGTGTAATTAGGTTCTTGCTAATATAGGAGTAGAAAAATATATTAAAGCCACAAAGTGTTTGTTTTTTCTTAATTCTATCCAAGACTTCGTTAAGAAAAAACTGTTTTTAACCATGTAGCTTTAAGTTAGTTAATACAATTGTTACCTGTGAAGTGAATAAAATGTTACAATTATATCTGGAATAACCTTTTTGGGTAAGTCGATAAAAAAATTTAAAACATTTTTATAAAAATTGTACATTGTTAACATATACTCTGAACATCAAAGCTTAGTTGTATAATTGTTTTAGATAGAAAAATCATTGATAAAGGCTGAAATCAGCCGAAACGTCTGAAATAAAACTTTTTAACATGGAACTAAAATAGTTTTGATTTGTTGTTGAACCAAAAATCCCAAGAAAAAAGAAAAACTCAGAATATATTCTAAAAGGTTCAAGAAAATAAATTATCAAGTATATATATATATATATATATATATATATATATATATATATATATATATATATATATATATATATATATATATATATATATATATATATATATATATATATATATATATATATATATATATATATATATATATATAAGAGGGTAGTCGTTGCTGACTAGTTGGTAATAACTAGTGAATATTGGGGATTGCAGCAATTAATAAGAGCTTTAAGTTTCTCGTTTCGAAATTTTATTTCCATTCTCAAGGAACTGAAATTGGACAAAAATGTTATTCTTAGATATAAGGTATTACAAATCTTTTTTATGTTCCAAACTTATTTTGTTGAGGGTGGCTTAAATGATGATATGTTATTAAAATATTGAAGATACAAACACTAGTGACACAACAAACTAAAACCGCAAAGGAGTAAAAACACATTTTAAAATACTCACATGATGACTTTAAAACAATTTAAATCTAAAACAAAAACTTAGTTAGCACCGATTGACATATTTTTAAACTGACACCGATAAACCCAGGTTGGGAAATCAACAATTTAAAAAGGGGGACTGTATAAATGTCCGGTACTCATGAGACGTGAAATTATACTCAACCATCAATGAATCAACCACGAGGGTCACACTGTGGGAGCTCCACAGTGTGATGGTTAGTATAATTTCACGTCTCATGAGTACCGGACATTATCAGTCCCCCTTTCTGTTGTTAGATTTCCCAACCTGGGTTTATCGCCTGCAGAAAATGTCAACGGTTGCACTTCGTTTTTGTTTAGATTTAAATTGTTTTAAAGTATCATGTAGATATTTTAAAATGTGTTTTTACTCCTTTGCGGTTTTAGTTGTTCGAATGTCACTTGTTTGTATCTTCAATATTTTAATAACATAATCATTAACCACCCTCAACAAAGATGTAAGTTTGGAACATACAAAAAGATTTTGTAATACCTTATATCTAAGAATAACATTTTTTTGTCCAATTTAGTTCCTTGGAATGGAATAAAAATTTCGGAGAAACAAAAAGTACTCTTATTAATTGCTATATATATATATATATATATATATATATATATATATATATATATATATATATATATATATATATATATATATATATATATATATATATATATATATATATATATATATATATATATATATATATATATATATATATATATATAGCAATTAATAGAATATATATATATATATATATATATATATATATATATATATATATATATATATATATATATATATATATATATATATATATATATATATATATATATATATATATATATATATATATATATATATATATATATATATATATATATATATATATATATATATATATAAAATTCTTCTTTTTTCTTTAACCATAATTTGATAATATTTTAACTCTTATTCTTGGGTATAGGTCACTTGACAAAGATTAAAACAACATACTTCAACGTTTCGCCCTCATGTTTGGGGCTTTTTCAAGATATAATGTTTTAAAATAGAAATATAAAATAAGTTAAAATATGGAGACCACCTGTATACACACTACATTTTTTTTTTAAATCACATCTTTTACAAATTATCCCTAAAATATGTTATCTAAAGTTATCTTACCAATGTGAATTTCTTAATTAAACAGGAGATTCAAATCAGAAAATGGCAGAAACATCATACTTAAAAGTCAGACATAAGATGGTGTTTCACTTAATTTTTAACTTAAAAAATCTAATTACATGGGAAAAATCTTGTTTTAGCAATTTTCTTTAATAGTTACATGGCTGGAAAAAAAACGTAACGGTCTTAAACGTCAAAGAACTTTTTTATTAAACTCCCTGACTGGCATCACTGAGCGACATCTCTCACCTGTCAGCTCCCAGTGGTGCCAACCAATGGGTTCTTTCAAAAAGTCAATCTGAATCGATACTATTTAGAAGTATGCAACCAAAATTACTTTCTCTCCATCCACATTTTTTTAATTTAGTCACTGGAATTTTGACAAAAAACCATGGCAATCTAATACTTTTTGTGAGATATATTGTCAGTTTTAGCTTGATTATCATTATTGGACTTGTTTTAATAATATAAATTAAAAAAAAAAAGGGAAAAAAAAATTGAAAATAAAAAGAAACAATTTTTCCCTTTTTTTGTTCTTTGGGGAGGGGGGAAACTATTTTGAGACAACAACCCCCAAATTTTTTTGTGATGAGAAAGTATATTGTTATAAATTATGCTTAGGTTTTGTATATCACTGCGTTTATTCATGGATTTTGGATCCATATAAATCTGGACCATTTCCAGGAATATTCTTTTGTATTAATTGTTTGTTCTCTCAAGAACTTTAGCCCCATTCCAATTTATTATGTGCCCCAGCTCAATCAAAGCGTCTTTGTTTTTGTGTAAATTAAAGAGAGGGTCTTTCATTGCTTTTTTGCTATCTTTACATTAACATCAAAAAATACATTCCCCCTTTTTTGTGTTAGATTATCTATATAAGTCAAAGAACAGTACAAAGGTGCTGCCTCTAATTTATTGTTTTGTGAAGGTAATGATGTAATATTTTCTATGGTAGGTATTTGTGAAGTCATAGTGTTAAGTGTTTTTGGGGAAAAACTGTTGGGTTCAAATATATTTTCTGAATATCTTTTTTAAAAGTACTATACAAAAATTTTTTTAAAATAAATTTTTCTGTGTAAAATTGCTTAACAATACCCCCTTTTTAGCTTGTTAAAGATTTTTGTTTTCTAAGTAGCGGATGTGTTAGTTTAATAGCTCTACGTTTCATACCTAGCACTTGGTTGATTGTAGCTTTTGAAAGGTGATAAAAAAAAAAACTGATAAATCTATTTGAGAAAATATGGTTTTCTATTTATACCATGATGTTCTTAGTACTTTTTTTTTCATCTTTTGGTCACTAACGTGTCCAGAAATGGTATGCCCTATTGTTCTCAGTCTCCACCGTAAATTGTAAGTCCCTATCAAATGTATTAAAGAGCTCTAACGCTACATCTATACGTGTTGAAGGTACTGCAAGCAGTAGATCATCAACATTTTTTTTTGCAAATGAAATATGAAAAGGCATATAGGTCAAGCAATCTTAAATTAAGTTGTTAAAACATAAATACATAAAATAGGTGATATTGTAGCCCCCGGCGTACCTGGAAATTTGTTTGTAATTTTTTTTGTTAAAAATACAGTAATTTGAATCAAAAATATACACCACCACCTTTTTTCAAACTTTTTCCCCAAGTAAACCACAAAAGTTATTTATTTATTTATTTTAGAGCTATTAAACTAACACATTGCTACTTAGAAAAAAAAAGCTTTTAGCAAGCTAAAAGATATATTGTTAATTTTTTCCCAAAAAAAATTTTTTTAAAAAATGTCTGATAGTACTAAAAAATGATATTCCAGAAAATATATTTGAACCCAACAGTCAACCAATATCACTTAACACTATGACTTTTACAAATACCTACCATAGAAAATATTACACCATTACCTTCACAAAACAATGAATTAGAGGGGACCTTTGTACTGTTCTTTGACTTATATAGATAATCTAACACAAAAATTGATCAATTTTTAAAGATGTTAATGTGAAGATAGCAAAAAAAAAAAAGTAAGACCCCCCCTTTAATTTTACACAAAAACAAAGACGCCTCTAAGCCTGCTTGAAAAAAAGGGGTGTCGTGTACAGGATTTCCTGCCTCAACTTTTTAAAAGTATACAAAAGGTCAAACCTCCCGGAATCATCCGGTCGCGTAACATCTCACAAAAGGATTGTAACCGAGGTGTGCAGTGTTGTGCATTGTCAAAAAAACTTTAAGCTTTAAAAATTTTAAAGAATTTTGGGAAAGGGGGGGAAAAAAACTTTGGGGAAAAAAAACAATTACTACAAAAGAATATTCCTGGAAATGGTCCAGATCTATATGGATCCCCAAAAAAAATGAATAGACGCAGTGAAAAAACAAAACCTAAAATAATTTATAACAAATACTTTCTCATCACAAAAATTGGGGGTTGGGGTTTTTTCAGAATGAGTTTTTTCAAATTTCCCCCCCTGAACAAATGAGAGAAATATTGTTTCTTTTTTTTTTACTTGTTTTTCCTTTTTTTAAATTTTTATTATTAAAACAAAATCCAAAAATGATAATTAAGCTAAAACTGACAATATATCTCACGAAAAATATTAGATTGCCATGGTTTTTTGTCAAAATTCTAGTGACTTAATTATAAAAATGTGGATGGAGAGAAAATAATTTTGGGTTTTTGACTTTTTTAAAAAATATCGATTTCCCCCTTGATTTTTAAAGAACCCCTTTTACCACTGGGAGTGACAGGTGACAGATGTCGCTCAGTGATGCCAGTCGGGAAAAATTTAAAAAAAAATTTTTTTACGTTTAAGACCGTTAGTTTTTTTTTTCCCCCCCCTGTAACTATTAAAAAAAAGTTAAAAATTTTAAAAATTTTTCCCCCCTAATTAGATTTTTTTAAAAAAATTTAAAAAAAAAAAACCATCTTTTGGGGCTGACTTTTGAGTATGATGTTTCTGCCATTTTCCATTTAAATTCCTGTTTAATTAAGAAATTCGCATTGATAAAAATAACTTTAAAATAACATATTTTAGGGGGGAAATTTTTAAAAAAACCCCCAAAATTTTTTTTGGAGATGTCCGAGGAAGGGAACAAAAAAATTCTTGAAAGCTTGACAAACTCAAAAAAAATTAAAAATTTTTTTTGGCCAATAATTTTATGACTGCAACCCCCAAAAAACCCCCTGGGGTTTTTTTTCAAAAAAAATTTTTTTAATTTTTTTTAAATTTTTTTTTCGACCTTACCGAAAAACCGGGGGGTTTTTTTGTTTGGTTTTTCCGTATTTATGTTGTAGATTGATCATCCGGTAAATCTGATCTGTAAATAACAATTAATTTGTAAAGTTTTTTTGTCTTAGCTCTATTGCGTCTATGAGAATGGTAGAGGATGCCTAGAATATTAATATTAATAATCTTTATTCAAAGGAAACAAATAGCTTACAAACAAAAATTTACGAAAAAAGATAATATTTTTTTAATTTTAAATGGCGAATTTGGGGTCAAAACTGATGGGGCCCAAAAAAAAACAAAATTAAAAAAAAAAAAATCAAATGCATGCGGCACATCAGTAAACTAAACAAAAAATAATAATAATAATAATATTATAAATATAAGCGATACACCTTAATAAGTAGGGAAAAAATAGGTTATACAAAAAAACATACATAGATATTCTAAGGGGAAAAACAATATACAATAAAAAAAATATTTACATATACACCATTAGAAAAAAAAACTATCTTGGGAGCAATAATAAAAACAAAATGCCCAAAAAAAAATAAAAAAACGAAAAAAAAAGGAAAAAAATATATCCATACATATATCCATACAGATATACATAAATTTATACATACACACACACACACACACACACACACACACACACACACACACACACACACACACAAAAAAAAAATTATATACATACATGGATACATAGTACAGAGAAGCTAAAACTTACCTAACCTTAACTTGAAACGATTTTGCGGGAGTATTTTAAAATTGACAGGAACCAAGTTATAAATAGCCCAGACGGTATAAGTAAAACTTCTACAAAACAAGGTTGTTTTATGTCAAGGTGGTGTTATAGTGCCCTTGTATCTTATATTTATGTTGTGGACATACGTTTGAAAAGTAATTTTCTTATAAAGATTAGAAGACGTTTTTGTTTGTATTAATCGGTGGTAAAAGGTTCCACAATGCAGTTTCCGTTACTGCTCATATTTAACCATTTTAACTCCTTTAATTTGTGGTTACGGGATTTTTTCTGGAATCCCAAAGACAAACCGTGAAAAAATTTTGAATTTTTTGTATCCGCTGAGAGTCTAGTGCAGTTAAACAAGGACCATAAACAATGTCTCCGTAATTAAAAGTGGACAAAACAAGAGAACCCAGAGAGCAAACGCTTTAACTTAAAATTCATGTCTAATAAAATCTGGATTCATACAACATTTTTTTAAATTTAAAAAAGATTTCTTAATACATTTAGAGACATTTTGCTAAATCTTAGTCTACGTCCATCAAAAGTCCCAGATTTTTTTCACTGGACAAAATTCAAGTTTTTTATTGACAGAAATTTTTTTTAAATTTTCCGACTTAAAGTTTTTTTTTTTTTTTGGGCTACAAAAAAACATAGCTTTTCTTTTGAAATAAGGAATAAAGTGATTCTGGGACACAGGGGTATAGAATTTAAATCGTTGTTAATTGTACTACAGGCTCTAACCACTTCAGAGGGATAAAATGACAAGAAAATTTGAGTATCGTCTGCGTACATCTGAATGGAGCAGTTTGAAATAAACCTATGAAAAAATGCTGTGTATATTTAAAATACAAATATTTTCTTTAACCTTTTGTATATTTATAGTAATTAAAAGTAAAACAAGGTGAAAAAAGCGATTTACAAAAATTTGCAGAAAAGTCAAAATTTGACAAATTTTATGCCCAAGATTTAATGGCCGTCACAGTACGGCGCGGCGCTTCGGGGTCATTTTATATTTTTCTTTTAGGTTGTAATATTCAAAAATACGTCTTGTAAACTAACTCGATAAACAGCAATCGAATTGAGTATGTAAAGTGAATGACACAAAAGTAGTTTTCTGACTTTAAAAATATTTTTTAACAATAAAAAATCATTGATTTATAAATATGTTGGTTTGGTTTTTTTTTTCTTTTGTATTTTTAAATAAGTTCACCGTCTTTAAAATAGTTTTATGTGAAATTGAAATTTTATTCTTTAGAAATAACTTTATTAATTACTTTTAAAAAATGGGTAATATTAGATATACATTTAGATATAAATTTATTTGACAACGTTACATTTACATGTTTGTTGCAGGTCACAAAAGTCACCAAAGTAACCATAAATAAAATTTAAAGGTATAAGACAGAAAACGCAATATTATCCATATTTCCTTGACAGAATAAAAACATTTTTGTATAAAAAAATTTTAATTTTTTTTTTAAATTTTAAAAAATTTAAGCCCTGTACAGAGTTGCCAAGCTTATTGTATAGTGAAATATTCAGAGGTCCGTGCCGAGCTTGCGAGTCGATGCCTGGGGAGTAATAGTAAATTTGAAGATCGTGTCCCGTAGGAGTGATTGTACGACAGCTTAGTAAATTTATCTATATTTTTGTGAATCTCAAGAAGTGTTTGATATATGTATATGCAAAAAGTGGCATAATCCCAAACTGTGCAAAAAGGGTCTGCATGTTTTCGAGAGGGCCGATCCCGCAATGACCCTACGGCCCTCTTCTAAATTTTAAAAAAGCCTTGTCGTGATGAGATGAATTACCCCATGGCAGTCCCATAACTTAACAGGGAATGGAGATTCCCAAAATTTTTACCAAAATTTGCGTATCAAAAGACCTTTTATCTCTTTCAGTAAATAAATTTGATTACTTAATTTGGCAAAAGGCATATCAATGTGTGAAAACCTTTTTAAACCATCGTCCCAGACCAGAAGTTTAACGTGTGCTCCCATAATAAGATTATTAATAAAACTAAAAAAAATTTTTTTTGGTATTATCTGTGTTTAACTTAAGACTGTTACTGGTATACCAGTTTGGGCCCTTTTGCAATAGCTTCGCCCAGTGCGTTGATTAATAGAAATTTCGTCAATACAGAGGTAATAATGGTAGAATCATCTGCGTACAATATGCTTTTATTTGGTGACAGTGCAGTGCCAAAGTCATTGATGTAAATGATGAACAATAGTGGGCCCAAAATTGAGCCCTGGGGCCCGCCCGAAGTTTGATAATTTTCATCAGAGAGACCACTTAATGAAACGACTTCTTTCTTTTTTTGCAGATAAGATTCAAGGAGGCGATGGGGTACTCCATTAACACCAATAATTCAGCTTATCCAACAGCTTTGGGTGGGAGACACAGTCAAAGGCTGGGCTTAGATCACACAGGCAAAGCAGTCCTTAGCTCACCACGACCCAAACCCTGAACTATGTCGCTCACGACTTCCAAAATCCCAAAAGTTATAGTGGAGTAGCCATTTCTAAATCCTACTGCTCACTAGCCAGAAATTTAAAATTTTCAAAATACAGCGCAAGTCTGTCTTTCAGAATAGACTCTAATATTTTACCAAATATGGGCAATCGATATAGGTCGATAATTTTCTGCTTGACTAGGATCCCCTTTTTTTGAATATGGGCAGAACCACCCACCTTAGAGCATCGGGGAAGGTTCCTTCAGAAAAACATTTATTAATTAAATTTTGGTATTAATATCGTAGATGTCATAGCAATTAAATTTTTTAAACTTTTTAATGGTCTCGACAACATCGCTTTCAATTACCGGCCACAAGAAAAATGAACCATTTGGTCGAGGAAACCTGTGTAAAAATTTCAAATGAGATACTCCGTTGAGTGTTAGTGAGTTTGTAATTGTACTAGAAATAGTACAAATTTTTTTATTAAAGTCGTTAGCTTCAATCTCGCATTTTAAAGGTTTTCGTGATATATTACACTCTTGTTTAATTAGTTTCCAAGAGTCCTTGGATTTATTAACGTTAACAATAATAGTTAAATATTTATATCTTAGCCTTCTATACAACACATGCTTCTAAAAATATTAAAAGTAGTACGAGATGGAATTTGCATTATAAAAATAGACCATAAATTAGAATATAGCAAAATTTTGACAAAAATATACACTTATTATTATTAAAAAAATTATGTTCTATATTGTGATATATTAATTTATTACTAAAGATTTTTTCTGTTACTTGTCAGACTTGCAAAAAGAAGCTCCTGTAGTCTAGGTTTCAGATTTTGGAGTACTCCATGCACTAAGTCGATTGACCTTACTAACTTGCGGACAAATTAAAAAAGAAACATAAAAGAACCGTTTCGGTAACAAGCCGGTCATCATTTTTATGGTATTAAATGAACTTTTTAATATGTTATCGAACTATAAAATTATTAAAATAAAAAGATTTTATAAAGACGGCTTGCAAATGCAATAAATATTTTAACTAAAAGTAATACTTTTTAAAATAAAAATTAACTGAAAATTGGATTGTATCATTTAAGTTTAATTACAACTTAAGCAGATAATATTTTTAAGTTATTTTAAGCAAGTTAGCAGGATATGGCACATTGAAAGGGTTTTCCAACCTTCAAATTACTTTAAATATAGCTACTTCTTTTGAAAAGCAGGCATATATATATAGGCTTTAATTATTTTTTTACTCTATGGATTTTCCAACTTCTGAAACTCTTGAAGTAAGATTTACGAGTTCTGTTCTCAGTGGAGATCTCTTATATAACTAACAACATAACAGTTCGAGTAGGAAACTTAAATGAAGTTTAAGGACCCGTTCTTAAGACACTCCAAACAATAAACTTTCAAAGTTACAAGGACAAATTAATGGAAAGCGGTCAGCTTGGTTTAGTACACCAACTAAGCAATTTAACTATTAAATTGAGACTTAATCGTTTTAACACTTTGGCAACCTTCATATACGTTAAATATTAGTTTCTTTAATATATGCTAAAAAAAGGTCATTAATAAACAAAATAATAAAAATTATAATACTATCATGATCCCAGGTCTCACAAAATCAAATGCAGGTACAAAAATTAGTAAAAGAAATGTATTGACTTTATTCACTAAGCTTAAACCCTTTAAATTATAGCAAGTAGAGAAATAAAACGCAGCTTAAAATATATTTGTTAATGTATACAGTCTTATTTTTTTGCTTTTCAGTCCGTTTGTTATTAGAAAATTAGTCACGATCCGATCGTCAAGGAAGCATCACATTCCAAGTGATGCTTCCTTGACGGCTGCTCGACTTGGAATGCATTTTCATTCTTTTTACAAAGACTAATATTTTATTCATGGTATGTGCGTATAAAACTCTCATATAATAAGTTAAATTTATTTAAGTAAATTTTAACCTGCATTCTCGGAAGTAAAGGTAAGACAAATCTTATAAACAGATTGACCAGCTTCTATGGCCACGTTTTTATACAAGGAAAGGTAAGCGAGGTACAACAAAAATTAATGCTGGGTCATTTCATCCTAGGACAATTTTGGACCAGTAGCTGGAACATAAATGCATTCATAAATATATACAATTACAGTGATTTTTTCCGCTTTTTAATTCGTTTTTTATTAGAAAATTACTCCCGGCGTTTCGCCAACATTTTAGCTGGCATTTTCAAGTGATGCTTTTTTGACGGCTCTTCGATTTGGAATACAATTCCATTTTTTTAATCAGACGAATATTTTATTAATAAATATGTGCGTATAAAAAACTCTCATTTAATGAAAAAATATTTAAGTCACTTTTTACTTATATTCTGGGAGTAAAGGTAAGATAAACCTTATAAACAGTCTGACCAGCTTCTGTCGCCACGTTTTTATACAAGAAAAGGGTTATGTTATCCTAGGACATCTTAGAACCAGGAGCTGGAAAAAAAGTGAAAAAAGTGATTAAAAACTAAACCAGCCAGTTCGATTTATGCTGGTATCATGTTTATTTAAACAGGTTTTAGAGATAATTATCGTTATCAATTTAGTCATTTTTTTATATTGTCGTTACCGCTCTACAAGGGGTCAGGTTTAACATGTTTTTATTGGAATGTTTTAGTCTCTTAAGCATTTACTTATAATTTAAAGATATTTCTTTGTCGTCAACTCTTGGGATTCTACCTGCTTTGCCGTTTACGATCTGTCCGAAACTTGTAAACAAATTACCAAAACAATTCAGCTGGACATATATTCCTCTTTCCAAAAAGAACCACAAACCTTTAAATCACAAACCGTGGTTTTCTAAATCCTTAAAAATCCAAGCACACAGAAAGTCTTTTCAAAACCCTAGTCCCGAAAATCGACAGCTAGCATCGAAGCAATAAATCAGTATAATCAATCTATCTCAGGGGCCAAAGACTGTTTTGACAATCGGATAAAAAATAAAGTCTTTTCTTGCCTGGATGGCAATAAACCCTTCTGAACCTTTGCCAAAAACATTAGTCAAAACTTTTGTACAAATTATTTTCCATCCCTAACCCCTGAAATTGTTTCTCTCTCTCTATTCATCAAACAATTTGCTGCCGATATTTGCAAACAGATTAAATAATTCCATGCAATGATTTCAGCAAGCACATTTAAAATATTATGCGAGATAAAAAAGACTGATGTAGATGGAAGATAGACCTTTTTGCACAGCATACTTTATTTGGTATACAGATGTTTCCAGAGCCAACGAAAGAAGTTGAAATACACAAACACAAACTGGGGAGGTAAAAACCTGTGAGTCTTGGATAAAATGCTACATATTCTAAGCGGAAATTACGGCAACACAAGGCTGTGTCATGAGGATTAAATAAAAAGCAATACAACAAAAGAATATTGTGATTATTCGGACAACCATAAATTTAATTAGTTTTGACGACATCAGCTCTAGACTTAATAAGGACTGTCTGCCTAGAGGAAATTAGAGGGTAAAAAATGCTAACTCTGGCCTGGTCCCCGGGTCATAAATATCCCTTAAGAAAAAGGTAGGTTGTAAAGAAAAGGTGGTAGATAGATTGGTCAACGAAGTACAAATGAGGGGGTTATAGGACAAGAACTACGTTACTATTCTAAAATTGTTAAGCTAATGGTAAAAAATTAATGTATAAAACACCGTTAGAACTTTTTATTTTAAATTTACGATTAAAATTTCAAAATTGATTTGCTTTAATACATTTGCATATAGTATATAGCTAATCAAAATTAAATTCTAAGAGAATATTGAAGAAAAAATTATTTAAACATTTTGTATACTGTTAAGCACTTATTTATGTAGTTACAATTGTAGTCGTTTTGGAAATTTTTGATTTGGTTAAAAAATATTTTATTTTAAAAATAAATTTTTTCAACAAATGCAATTTGCCATTTAACAACTTATATATATTTTTTTTGTAAATATTTTCAGCAATTGGGAGCACTTTATAAATTAAAAACCTGAGGAAAGTATTCAATATGTTCTGCAAGTGTTAGCGGTATTTAACTTGTGCCTGTTGCACATTTAAATGTACAATAAACGACAATTTAGTAAATAAATCCTTTTTACCCATCCCGTATAACGTCATTTTAAAATCCTTTTATTTAAAACATAAGATGCATGTATAACTTTGTCCTTTTAATATTAAATTTAATTTATCCAGTACTTTTTTTTCTATTAAAAATTCATCTGCAGTAAAAAATTACTGCATTCAATAAAATTTAATGACATTCATTCCTATACCTTATTAGATTAAAACACAAATCATGCCAGTATTGTGGATTCTCAAGGGAATGAATCCAAGAGTAGAAACGTGGTCTTATTTAAATTTTTATTAAAACGATAATTTTAAAAGTAACATTAATGTAATTGTTTTTTTATTTGTGTAGGTAGTATAAAATTTTATTTATTTGTATATTTTTTTAAACAGACATAGTCGAGTTAATCATAACAATGTGTTTTGCTACACTTTTTTTTAAATTTTAATACCTTAACACAACTGAATTTTTTTTTCTTAACTTTAAGTCGGTTCTTCATAATTGTTACATAAGACGTAGAAAAATGCTCAAATAATAAATACTCTCTCTTACGACTCGGAAATTGTTTTGGAGAGCTGGAAAGCTGCACGCGTGCAACCTGTCCCCAAGAAAGATGTTAAACTCTCCCTTGTAACTATAGACTTATATCTCTTTTTATTGTTCTTTGCAAAGTATGGAAAAATTCATTAATTCCCAAATTTTAAAGTATTAAGAAAGACACAGAATTTTGCATGACAGACAGTATGGATTCCATCACAGAAGATCTACAGCTGATCTTCTTTCGTTTGTCTCACACAACTGGAACAACTCCCTTGAGTTTCTTGGTGAATCCCAGATTGTTGCTCTTGACATGTATAAAGCTTTTAATCAGGTATGACATGATGGACTTCTTAACAAACTTTTTTCCTACGGTTTTCCACCTAAGCTTTGTTCTTGGCTCTCCAATTTCCTTTCTGACCGACGTATATCATTTATTGTAGATGGTCGTTCTTCCAGCTTCTATCCAATTAATGCTGGTTGCCCCAGGGCTCAGTACTGGCACCAAGTCTGTTTCTTCTTCACATTAACGATCTTCTCTTTTTCACAACCAATCCTATCCATAGTTTTGATAACGATAGTACCATCTACTCTAATATTCTAATTTCTTAAGCCACCCTGTAATTCTGATTTGGAAAACAAGCGCAGGTCAATGCAGATATTTCTTTCACAAGCCCTTAAAGTAATCTTGGATTGGGACGCCAAAATTTTTTGTCCAGTTTAATGCCTCTAAAAGACAGTCATGTTTGCTATCGCGAAAAAAGTCGGCCAATGCTCATCCGTTACATATGAGCGGCCAAGCTTTCCGAACAAAGAATAGTTTAATTTTGTGGGTGTTTCTTTCAAAAATAACCTTAACTGGCACAAGCACATTACATCCATAGCATTAGCAGCTTCAAAAAGCTTGGATTCCTTTTTCGAGCCAGAAACTATTTCTCCCCATCTAATCTGTAAACTTTGTATGTATCCCAAATTAGACCCTCTTTAGAATATTGTTCTCACGTCAGGGGAATGGCGTCTCCTACCACACTTAGCATTGTTGACCCCATTCAGAGAAGAGATGTTCGTCCTTTATTGATCATAATTGCCCACCGTCGAGCTGTAGGGGGTTTGTCCCTCTTTTATAGGCTTCTGCTCCGAAGAATTGGCCTTTAAGTTTTAAATTTTTTTCAGTACTTTTTCTATAAAAAATTCTCGCAGAAAAAATTAAGTCTTAATGAATTTAAACATTCTTCCTTTTCCCAAAAAACACTTCCAGATTATTCTCAGGGTAATCGTAGTATTAAGCTTGGTCTTTTGAAATTTTTATAAAAAGATTTTAAAAAAATAATTAATATTTAGGTAGTATAAATTTTACTTGTTTGTATTTTTTTTAAACAGACTGTGAGCCACAAAAAATGTTTTTGCTCTTTTTTAATTTTAATATTAACCATCTGTTGTCTGATTTAATCGTCTTCATTTAATTGTTCAAACTAGAAAAATGACAATAATAATACTTCTCTTACAGTGGCCTATTAATTTAACTGAGTTACAATGTAACGTTATTAATTAACTTGCCCACTAGACTTTATTTTATGTTAGATGTGTTTGTTTGCCCTTTTGTAACCACCGACAACTAAAAGTGAAGCGTGCTATTATAACCTAACTTTTTCAGAAGCTTGGTAATTTTTGTGAATGATTAGGGATGACGTGATCGGAAAGTTTGTACAGTTTTTCGGTACGGTTTCGTGTTTTTGCAAATGAAAAGTATATTATGGTGATATTTTATAGTTTTAGAATCTTTGTTATTATTATATTTCGTATTATTATTGGCTGTTATGTTAATTCTGACTTTGTTTCGTATTTTTGTAGTTAGACTATCTTATGACATTTTAAATTCATCTGCCACATTGTTTAAGTGCCATTAAGTTTGAAGTGTCTAGTTTTTTATGTACTATTCATATTTTTTTTAATAAAACAATTTTTTTAAACATTCTTATTTCATTTGGTTTTCCAGTGGTGTTCCAACAGTAAGCCTAAATGAAACACGGTAAATATTAGTTACTATTTAACTAATATCCCAATGATTTTCCAAAAGTGCCCTAAATGAAATATCGGTAAATATTAGGTACTATGTCGTTAACACCCCAATGGTTTTTTAACTAGTGGGCCTCCATAAATATATCATAGGACCAATATGTAGAAGTATTGGCAAACTGACTGATAAGTGTCGATGGGCCGGTGTGCCAAACGCAATAAGGGCCGATGTTGGCACCAACATATATTGTGTCAATGGGCAGTTGAATAATTAAATGAAAAAGTATATTGGGCCATTGATTTTCCATTATTCAATGTTTATATGGACATTACTATTAAATATTTGTAGCAATAGATGGCAACTTACAAATATTTTAGAGAGTCAGAAATAACAGAAGGTAATCACTTGTAGCTTAAATACATTCCATAAATGCTGATTTGTTAAAAACCTTAAATCAGGTAATGCCCAAGTCTTATTACAAAGTTTTTTTAATTAGATAGAGAAAGTTGGTGTAAAGAAAGTATATTAATTTTAAAAATTTCATAATTTAATTTATATTCTAATAAATATTTTAGCAGTGCAAAACAAGAATGTATTATTTAAATTTAAATATACTTGATGTAGTATATCTCTTATAAATGATAATATTTTTTTAGGAAACACAATATCATTTAATTTTAAACCAGTGTATTGTTCTGCCATGTAAGTTATTTTATTTCTCCATTATTATAGCATTTTATTGTTCTATTTCAGAAATAAAATTAATTATATTGTAAGAAATATACAAGTTAGGTGTAGGAATAAAATATGACAATAAAATAATTATTCTCAATGTATGGGCAGCCTATTCCTTGTCAGTTACTTTCTTATAAAAAATTTTACAGTCACATACCGATGTTTTTTGGTATTAACATATCTATATTACGTTACGCCCTTACAATCTAACTGACAGCTACATTGTTTTTTTAGTAAACCAAGCTAAAATTTTATAAAAACTGCTAATATGAATGTGCAGTATTGTTTAATGATAGTGGTCGTTCAAATATCAAGTTGTTATTTATAAGATGAATTTAGAATATAATATAAATTGTTATTATTTTTTATGTGACTAATATTTAGCACATTCCTAATAAGCAAACCAATTTATTACAATATCTTAACTAATAGTTAGCACTATCAATTAAATACTTTTTCATTTTATTCAATTTGCATGCTTTTGTTTTGATTACTTTTACACTACTGTAAAACGCAAAAATCAAAATATTTATATCCCCTGTTTTTAATTGTTGTACTACCTTTGTAATTTTTATAATTCCAAAAAAAACATCCTGGCATGCACATATAAAATGTCTTTTCACGATCTTAACCTAGTTTGTGACAACCGCTGTACCAATGAGTCGCTCCTCCTGGTTCGAATCAGTCTTGAGCGATTGGCTGCTTTATAAAATATAACCAATTAAATTAATTTTTTCTATGTCATTTATTCATATTTGCAAAATAAAATATAAATTAAAAAACAGCGAGGGGTTATACTTAAAATAATAATTGTGGCCCAATGTAAAATAAAATTTCCTAAAAATAATATGTAAAATTTTCTTCTGCTCGAATGGCAGTAAAGTCTTCTGGTCCCTTGCCAAAAATATTAGTCAAAACTTCTGCGCAAATTCTTTTCCACCCCTAATTTTTTAAGATGAATTTATACCAATTTTACCCTTAATCCTCCTATTAATCTTCCTCTTCCAACAGTTGCCCCTGTTCCTCATAAAATGTCCGATATCATTTATACAGGCAAACAGATCAAGCGTATTATTTTTTCTCTTAATACTAAAAATCGTTTGGGCTAGAAGACATACCAGCAATCCTTTTAAAAAAATGTGCTTCCGAGCTTGCACCCATCCTAACTCGCTTTTTTCGAATCTCTTGCGATACGGGCATTTTTCAGGAGGGCTGGAAAGCTGCACGTGTGCAAAAAAGGATGCAAAACTCTCCCTGTAACTATAAACCTAAATCTCTTCTTTCTGTTGTTTGCAAAGTAATGGAAAAATTCATTAATTCCAGACTTTGGAACCTCCTACCCGCAGAGGTTCTTCCTTCTTCTCCCAGTCTCTAAATATCTAAGTCTCGTGTAAATAAACTCCCTTTTACCACGATCTTAAAAACCTCGGTACGTTAATCTTACATTAGCCTTCAGTTACTCTTAAAGATAATTAAATGTATAATGTATTTTAGTTCAATGCTGAGTCGGTAGCTCGGTTATACTGCAATATTATTTTTTCAGCCATAAATGTTTTATTCTAATCAATTATTACGATTTGTACGATTTTCTTATTCAAATTACAATCAACATAAAATTTTATATTAAATATTTTTTGCGCGCCAAAATTTGTATTCAAGCCTCGCAAACAAGCTGTGGTGCGCGAAAAGTCTGATGCTTCCGTTACTATGGGCCAGTTCTACAGAACAAAGAGTCGACTTTGTTACTTTGAGAATAACCCAACTGTCTTTAGTTTATTAATGATACCACGCTCACAGAAAGGTTCCTCCTCGCCTCCGTCAAGGGGGATCTGTCGCCTTCTAGGTTTTACGGTTTCCTCAAAGAGTTGACCAGTATAATTCCTCTCGGCAGCTCCAAACAGTGCAACACGTAGTGCAACTTTTGCATCCTTTTATGGTACAACTAGAGAGGCCCCAAATTTCCCCGTTTTCTCGTTCCTTCTTTCCCTAGAGTATCAGATTTTGGAACCTCCTACCGAGAGGTTCTTTTTCTTCTCCCAGTCTCTAAATATCTAAGTCTCGTGTAAATAAACTCCTTTTTACCACACTTAAAACACCTACGGTACGTTATTACCGTTTAAAAAAAATTTACCCTTTGTTTTTGAATATCTATTTTCAGCGCTAATAATGTTTTATTCTTAATATTTTAGAATTACTTGTATGTTTTCGTTATTCAAATTACAGAAAAACACTAAAATTTTATTATTAAATATTTTTGCGCGCAAAATTTGTATTCAATATTATATACCATTTACATGTTAATTCTATCTTCTTAAATATATGCTTGTGATTACTCTTATTGCTGTGCCGTTTTGTGATCACAATATTATTAATCTGACGTGTCCAAGTATTATAAAGTATTTAAGCCTTAAATTACAAATTTTGATGATGCGTAAAGTTGCCTTTATGTAATTGGTACAACATGTATACTATTTAACTCATAGTTTCACAATAAAATTACCTATTTATAAATACCATCAGAGCTGTCGCAATTACTTTTAAAAAGTAATTCAATTACAATTACCAGTTACTCTTCTAAGTAGTAGTAAATTACGATTATCAATTACTAGCATGTTTGTTTAAAGTAATTCAAGTATCAATTAAAACTAAAAGTAATTACATATTTTAGCAATAACTCTATTTAAATTATCACATTAAACACAATATACTAAACAAATAAAATATTATATACTAATATGCATCATATGCGCACGTCACACTAATCAAACTGCTTTCTCGGCAAGTTCAATATTAAATGACTCTAAAATAAAAACTTCTTTTTATCCTACTCCAAACATCAACAGATTTTTTTACAAAAAAGTATAAAAATTGTGGCGGTAAGCATCAATCGAAAATACAAAATCGGCGCAAAGGCGGCGTTCGCCGGATTCAAAGCGGCCCGCCCTGTTTCAAGATGCTCTTTTTGGCTGGCCAAAATTCCAGCAGTTTTTCCATAAAGCAAGGTAATTACATTTTTTGAAGAAATTTAATTATTTATTAGGTAACTGAATTAATTTCTAAGTAATTCAATTGCTTTATAATTAATCCAATTACTTTTTTTAGTAATTTAATTACTTGGGATTCGTGAAAATCAATAACCAATTACGATTACATTATCCTATTAATTGATAATCCAAATACAATTATCTTTTCCGAAAAGTATTTGAATTAAAGTTATCCAATTCAGCGCCGGATTTAGACTTCGGCGGCCCATAGGTAGAGCATGTGGTGGAGGCCCTCAAATTGTTTGTGGTTAACTGTTGAATGTTTCTATTAAGGTCAAGTTAAAGAAGAGATCAACTGAATAAATTGGCTAACATAAAATTTATTTAAAATTAAACTAGAGATACCTACAAGTTGAATTATTTTTCGATTAACACATTTTCACATTAACAACAATTTTAATAATATCGTCGAAGTCTATTTCCCTCAAAACATCACTCTCTACATTAAGGAGAGCCAAAATATTTAATCTGTCCTCGGTCATGGAACTTCGGAGTTTATTTTTTATAAGCTTTAGTTTTAAAAAGGGATCTTTCAGCCGTACAATTTGTCAGCATTAGTGTGAGGTAAATTCTCAGAATTACCTCAACGTTGGGAAAGCACTCATTAACATTGTTTATACACAACAATTCATACATCCATCTCTCATAGCTAATCTCTTCTCTTCTCTTATGTTCAAACTCTTCTTATCGAACTATAAATAGTTTAAAATGTATGAATTCGTTGCCTAGAGTATCATCTACGTCATCGCAGTTGGTTGTTATTGTTTCTTTGTTTTTGGCTTAGATCCCTACTTGGGTCAATAGCCCCGTTCCAGACACAGCTTTCTCGGGCTTTGTCTATGTAGAAGTCTCCAGTAAGACGGGCATGTGCCCCTGATGGCTCCCGAAATTACGATTTTTCTTTCTTGTTTTGTAATGATTCTATCGATAAAAGGCACAAACAATGGCGATCCGACCAAGGACTGCTACTGGTATTACGTATAACCGCTTTCCGTCAGTACTATCACTTCCTGCTGAGTGCGCAACCATCTTCCGCCATTAGGAAATTCCTTCGTGGGCCCCCAAAAGAAAGGGACAGGTATATAAATCTTCGTTCACAGCGCTTTGCCCCAGAAGAAGGACCCCATCGTTTGGCGTGAGTTCTCCTTTATCCCCATGAGTGAAAACTGTTCCTCAACCGCCTTTCCGGAAAAAAAGGACTGCCGCCCGATTTGAAGCACAGCAGCCCTTTTCTTATCGCGAGCACTTTACGGTCGGAGGTCAAACAGAAACTGCGTCGCAGTAGGTGTTCACCAAGTTTTGGCTGGCAGACAAAATTTCTTGATCAGAAATAGTTGTTAAATTTTTCAAAAATCCAAATCGTGCATTTAGAAGTAAGGACGGGTCCATTCTCTTTTGAAGAGCGGTCATGAGCTGGTCGACAACTGGGATGTAGCTTTATGTCCTATATTTGTCCGAGGATGACAATTGAACTTCCGAAGCTTGCTGGCAATCTAAAGTGGACAACCGGACGTTACGCTATGTTTTTCTTTTTTTCCTTTTTCGTAGTTTCGGCAATTAACTAGCTCCAAAGCTTTTACTTTATATTCATTAAAACTGTCTCTTTTATTTTCAAGGGTTTCTTTTAATAAAGTAAGCAGTATTTAAGTCCAACCTAGGATTTTGTAGACTTTCTCCGATTTTGTTTAGCACGGAGCGGTAGAATGAGCAAAAAGCGCCATTTCTGTTTATATTTCGTGCTGATTAATCTCGAGGATTTTTAAATTTTAACTTTTTCCGCTAAAAAAAATTGGTCCAACTATATGTAATATTTGTTTTTATTTCTACTGAGCCTTTATCAATTTAATTTAATTTAATTTTTTTTGGTGTGGTGGTGGCCCATAGGCAACTGCCTATGTTGCCTATGCTTAAATCCGGGACTGATCCAAGAAGTAATGAATACGATTTTTTAATTCAATTACCGACAGCTCTGAATACCATACACTTTATATTTAGTTTCAAAGAAATTAAGTATTTGTAAAAAATCAAGAAAAACTTTATAAGATTTAAATTATGCACACCTTGTAAAAAATTAAGTATCTACATTGCTATAAACTCATCAATTCAACAATGTAATCTGGCTAATTTAAGATGGGTAGAAACCGCATTGGCAAATACGATAGCTAATTTACACACTTAGCCTAATTTACCATTAAAATATAAAATAAAGTAAATTTTAAAAGCAACATAAAACAATTAACGATTCTATATTAAAATTAATTAAAAATATTTTTTAAAAGTTTTAATTAAAATTGTAAAATATTCACTATTTGAGTAAAAAAAAAACAGATAAGATGGTACGTCATTCTTAAAACCTTAAAATCCCCTATAAGCATATTGAAAAGCATGAAAATCCTCGTCATACTAAATATGTTTACGAATTTTTCTTGAACACAATAACCTAAATCCTATAAAGGGACCCCAAAAACGTCAACCGTCTTTAACGTTAAGTAAAAATATAAAAGGGGATTAAGTTAAAAATAAAAAAATCTTTTATAAAATATTTTAAAAATATTTTTACGTGGGTGAATGTGAAATGTATGCTATACTTGACGTAATCCGTAAATAATTTTATATAGGAGTATGTTTTGAGTATTTTGGTGTAAATGATAGTGTGTTTTCTAACAACTGAGAAAAGTGGAGTTTCGTTAACCCATGATGCCATTTAAAGTTTCGTCAAGACAGTAGTGCCAAAACGCCACTTTATTCTTGTCTTAGGAAAAATACTAAAGTTTGATTTTATTTTATTTAAGAACCCCATTTACATTGCATAATTATTGCAATTTAGAACATGAACTGAAATCGCTACTTGATGCGTTTATATTGCTTTAAATTTGTTTTGACGACTGGTATTGGTAGTCCGATCAGGTTGGGTTGCTAACGTTCCATAATAATCTATGCCAAAAATCGTTAACCCGGAGTTTATGGTAGGTAGAGTTTGAAATGAATTTTTTACGCTCAACTGCAGCTCGCTATATGATCCACCTTTTATATTTCCCAAATAGGATCAGACTTTATGATGATATTAGATTGGGAGAGTTCTACATCTCCGCTCTCGTGTCGCTAGGAAACAAAACACAGTTTTATTCGCAGGTGTCTGTTCTGGAGAGTATGACTTAGACTGACTTGATTGTCTGCCCTCCTTTTCGTGTGACGTGGATAGCTACCAGGTCCTTGTTTCAGGAACCAGATATTCCTTCTGAACGGCTTATTCGGACTTTCGAAACGGGTTCAAACCCTGTTTTCAGGATCCTTACTAGCTAAGGTTCCCTTTGGTCATGCTTGTGACCCTGAGAAGCACCCCTCGAAACGGATTTATCCGTTTTGGTCAGCAAACCTTTGTCACTTTTTTCCTATAAAAGCGGTTCTGTCCGCTTTCTATTTGGAGCTAGGGAAGTAATAATCTACCACGGCAGAGTCCCGCATTACCGCAGTAAGGCTAGATACTCTGAAAAGTCGCCCTGTATCTCAGAGGCACCGTTGGAGACACCAGGCACAGGATGTCATTAACTCATCAGAACGATATGCTAACATCTTGAGTTAAGCGTTGTGTTCATCTTAGCTTCGGATCCCCTTCCATACGCTAGCCAAACAAATTGCCGATAACCAGCAACTCTAGCGCATGTTCCAAAAGATCCTACTAAGCCCAACCAAGACAAGGACGTGTGAACACAGCGGTGGGGAGTTTTCGGGGATGCCGAATTCAATTCTGGCATTAGAATTACCCGAGGGCGCTCGAGGGTGGCTCTGCGGGGTGCCCGGGGAGTGATTGGGGGGGAAATTGCAGCGTCCATAAAAATCGTTACCCGGGGGATTTTTCGAAATGCCGAATTCAATTCTGGCATTAGAATTACCAAGGGGCGCACGCAGGTGGCTCTGCGGGGGTGCCCGAAGCGTGATTGGGGGGGAATTGCAGCGTCCATGAAAATCAGTGGAAAATCGTTATTTGGGTGTTTTCGGGGATGCGTTGACTGATATTATAATATGATATATTAAGCGTGTCTATTTTCAAGTACACACTTGGTATGGTCACAAGGTCAAGACGAGACCTTAAATCCGTTGTAATGGGGGTGGGAATTGGAGGAGGGAGAGCTGAGTCCTGTCGCCATGACGCAGGGAGCCGGTCCCGGGGAAATTTAAAGCAGTATCTCTTGTTCCTGTGAATTTAATAATAATAAAAAGTACAGTTTATTATTTAAATAAAGTATTATTTTCATATTTTGTGATTTTTTACTTTCTTCATTCCCTTTTCCCGCAGAGCCACCCCTGAGCGCCCCCAAGTATTCTAATGCTAAAATATTAAATTCGGCATCCTCGAAAACCCTCAAGTAACGATTTTCGGCTGATTTTTATGGACGCGCCACCGGGTAATTCTAATGCCAAAATTGAATTCGGCATCCCCGAAAACCCCCCGAGTAACGATTTTTAAGCGATTTTTCCAGTCGTTCTTATAATATTGCAAGTAATTATGTAATTCCAAAATGTATTTATTGCACCAGAATGCATTTTTAAAAAAATTGCATAACCACACCATATAGACTTTTTTCCTGTGAGCTCGCTGAACACAATGCAGAAAACCGCATCTCGATATCTGATGGCCTTAGAAATTTCTTTATTTTGGTCGATTTTGATCTAAATACCCTGGACTACACAGGAGTATATTGATATTTAGGTAGTTACCCTAGGTCGCACTTAAATGAATTTTTAATTTCAGAATTTTACTTAAAACTTTCTTTACGTGTATAAATTATCCAAAAAATAAAGTTGACCGAAATCGTACTAGTTGAAAAAATGAGTATAAACAACTATTCAGACATCTATTTTTTACCAACTTAGGAACAAGGAAACAACAAAAGTGCTTTTCAATATTAGTAATTTATGTACTACACAAGCAACTAAAAAAATAGGTTGCATCACTTAAAAATAACTAGATAAGCTTATGTCTTTACATCAGAATATACCGACGAAGTTTGTGACGTGACCTTAGCAATAAATTTAAGTCAAAACATACCTTTAAGACACTAAATAAACATTTTAAAATTCGCTTTAATTTAATAATAACATGCATCCAGCAAGAGCACAGTTTTTAGTGCTCTAGATATAAAAAAAATACAAAGTGCTATAAAATAAATGCTTGCTTTTTTAAGGTATATTTTTCATTATTTTAAAAAATATATATTATATCGAAGTCCATGCTTTTTTACCAAAAATATGAAAAAAGCTTTTTTGTAGACAATTTTATTTTTAAAAAAGCTCTAACCCCACTTTTTTTTGCAAAATAAATTTAAAAACATATTGGAAAAGAAATAATATTTTTTTTGTAGATTTTTGTTAACAACTTTTTTCTCAGACAAGATAGGTGCTCTGTTTCACAAATAAGAAACTTTGCTTTAAAACCCTAAAATTGAGCACAGCTTTAGGTATTTTTATCAAAATTTGATCAACGTATAAAAATTTAAAGTACCTATTAAATCAACCGCGTTTTAGGAAATATTGCAAAATCCGCGGTTTTAATCTCGTTTCGACAAATTAAGTTTAGGCTTTGAAACAATCCTCTGACATAGGGACCTATATATTATAGAGACTTTTTTGGTATAACTTCTGACATTGCATAATATCTATTGGTACTTTTAGCACGCAGGCCTAAGCTATATGTTTACCGATGTAACTTGACTGTTTGCATTTTTCTCGGTAGGGCAGGATCGGATTCTCATTGATTCAACTTATTTACTGAGATAAGTCGTCTCCCTTGGCAATACTCTTTTCTGTGTGTATGTTTAGCCAGAGTAACGATTTAAATAATGAAATGTTTATTTGTTATTTGAATTCTTACCTATTGGTAACTAAATTAATTTAAATTTTAAATTAATTTATATACTAATAGAATATTCTTGGTAAGGTATCGTGCAATTTATTTTTTCGTAGTTTATTATTTTCCAATAAACTGACTTTTAATTAATAAAGGGTTTTCCAGTAAGAATATTATGATTTTGTAGTGAGGTAGTAACCATGGTAATAAAGTTATCCCTGTTACTAGTTGTCATTTATGTTCAGTATATTCTAACAATTTATTATGGCTAAATACTCGCTCCAAGAACGTCTGGTTATTGTCAAAAAAATTTACGAAATGGTCGTTTTTTTGTGAACACTTTTAGCGCACTTCGCGGAAACTTTGTTCTAAATAATCGCCCTTCTGTGCTTGCCATTCGTTGCATCGTTGAGAAACTTGAAAGTAATTTTACTCTTCACGATGTAGAAACTCCAGTCAGACGACAAAATGCCACAAGTGTTGAGAATGTTGCTGCTGTCAGAGATAGTGTTGCAGAAGATCCAAATTTATCAATTCCTCATCGCGCTTAAGAGTTAGGACTTAAACAAAACAACAACTGGCGAATTATGAAAAAGATTACATTATGCACCCGTATAAGATTGTTTTGACCCAAGAACTTAAGCCACTGGACCATCGTCGGCGCCGCGAATTTGCTGCTTGAAGTTTAGAACGACTTAAACGGGATCACAATTTTGCCGAATTAATTATCTTTTCAGATAAAGCTCACTTTGGTTAAGTAGATACGTAAAAAAGCAAAATTGCCGTTTCTGGTGTAAAAAAATCCACAACAGATTCACGAGAAGCCTGTGCATCTCCTAAAGGTTATGGTGTGGTTTATGGCATGGTGGTATCGTTGGACCATTTTTTTCCAAAATGAGGTTGGAGATTCCGTTACAGTGAATAATGAACGATATGACAAATTTTGACAATTTTTTTATGGCCAAATTTGGATGCGCTTAATTTAAAAGATATGTGTTTCAAGCAAGACGGCGTTACATGTCACACTGCTCATGAAACTGTCGCCATACTGCAAGAAAAGTTTGGTGAAAGGATAATTTCAAGAAATGCAACTGTTGCGTGGCCACCAAGAAGCTGTGATTTGACTCCTTTAGATTACTTTCTGTGAGGTTAATTAAAATCTAGGATTTATGCAAACAGGCCACAAACCCTTGATGCTTTGAGATTGAACATTGAACGCCGCATTCGTGAGATTACGCCCGATTTATTGCACTAAGTCTTTGAAAATTGATTCGTCGAATTCACTCGTGTACACGAAGCAAATGTGGATATTTAAAGGACGTGCTATTCAAAACATAAATGTTATCGATTGTACTTCAAGATAATATAAAAAGGGTAGTTATATCTAAAATCATTTTTATTTTTTTTTAATTTTAAAATCATATCGTTCTTATTGGAAAACCATTTATAGTTTGTCCAAGCTAACATTTTTGCGTTGGCTTACATGAATCAGGCTAGTTCAAAAACAAAAATCACTAGGCTCAACGTCAAAATCAGCTGATTGGCGTAAATCACCCAGTAATGGATTAAAGGCGTTTCAATTTTTGTATTAAATTTTTCTTGTGTTTTTGTGTGTTATTTCGTGTTTTACAGTAATTAGTGAGATTAGAGATTACTCTGCAGTGTTTTTTTTTTGGTGTGGTTTATTTGACATTTTTTATATTTTATAATTTATTTTATTTTGGACTAAGTTTTTATTTTTATTGGTTTTAAGAAAAAAACCACTAGAATAGATATTTTTGGAGTATGAATCACAGTGATTACTGTATTTCCAGTTCTGAAAAGCTTCGAAATCCACTTCAGAGTTGTAATGAGTCGGAGGTAAGAAAATATAACCTAATATATATTTCTTGAAAAATGATGCTATCAGAATAGTGATCTTGCATAAGGTAAAATAACTCGTTTTAATAGTATCATAATCTAAAAATACATCCTCAGATGTGCGAAATATTTTAAGATTTAAATATATTTATGAATGTATTTTTTTAGGATCCCATAGTGGCAGTTGCTGACAATATAAGAAGCAAAATATGAAATTTATTAGTAACTTAAGCTTAATGGAAAAACCAAATGTGCAACGCATGAAAAGGAAATTTTCAAAAGGTTTTATGTAAAATGAAGATTTAGGAGAAAATAAAAATCTGAGTGTTTCTCGATGAAACCTGGATCTTCTTGAACCGCTCTTTCCGCAGGTCTTGGTAGGATGATGATGTACATTTCAAGGGAAAGGTAAAACATTCTCATAAAAAAATGTACTTTCCTACACTAAAGCAAAAATTGAAGGGCCCATTTTCTTAAATTCACAAGGTAAAGAACTTTTACAATCCTCTAATAAAATTTTGTTTTGCCTTATAAATTATCACAGTTTTACAAAAAACCTTCCTTTTGCACACCGACAAGCTGTAAAAGACCTGTTTCTTTTTTATGAATATTTTCACGGCTTCTGCTCCGAAGCATTAGCTGTCGTTATTCCTTCTTTTGCTTATCCTAATTAAAGCAAATTGAAAGTCTACTCAGATGCATCCCTTTAGTGTTCACCTCACATTTTCCACTTTTTCCGCACTTTCATCTCTAGAGTTTCGAGAGTACGAAATCTAAATATATTTAAGTCCCTTATCAGTTATTTACTTCTAACTTCACTCTAGACACTCGTAGTATGTGAACACTTAGACTTCAAGCATAAGGGGTATCCTGAGAAAAAATAAATATATGACATATTTGGTAGATACCTCAGTTAGGGTCTAGCTCTTAGACAACATTAAACTACAGTACACACTTGCTGCATTCTTATGAAACATTAAAGTATATTTAATTAAATCACTATTGAAATACTTATATTTTCCTCAGATACATGATTCTACAAGCTGGTTCTGAAAAACGATGTTGATAATGCCAGTAGAATTTTTAAATCAAAAACAAAAACAGGAGATTACCATGGCGAGATGAAAGCTGAAAATTTTGAGAAGTGAGTTAGAGATGATCTACTACCTAATTTCAAAAGGCCTTTATTAGTCATTTTAGATAATGCCAGCTACCACAGTAGGTTGTTAGAAAACTGGCCAAATAGTGACTGGAAGAAAGAAAATATGGTTAAATGGTTAGAAGACCGTAATATTCCTTTTGCAAAATTGGCGACAAAATAGACTTTGTGGTGCTTGATTTAGCGCAACAACTAACCAAAGCCTCCCAAATCTTATGTCGTCAATGCTCTTATTCAGGAGGCTGTTCATCAAGTGTTGCGCTTGCCTCCATATCATTGCATATTCAATGCTATTGAAATGGTATATATATATATATATATATATATATATATATATATATATATATATATATATATATATATATATATATATATATATATATATATATATAAAAAAAAATAATATATATATATATATATATATATATATATATATATATATATAAAAAAAATAATAAGACAGCTTCGACTGCAATTTATTCCCTAGTTTATGGGACCCACATTATTAGTATATTAATAAGGTAAATAGTAAAAAAATTAATTAACAAGTTATCTTCTTTTTACTTTTTAACTTTTCTTTATTAAACTACCTTACTGCTTTTAATAAAAAACGAAATATTCAATGACTATTTCATTTAAACAAATTACATCAATGGCCACAGTAGTTGCCAAAATGCTTGGACTCACAAGCATCAATTTACAGTCCAGCTGCTAAAACACCAAACCTCCCACTTTGTCTGCTCTCTTATCTTAAAAGTGTCTAGACTAATATCTGCTGCGTGCAGATTGCATACATTTTTCTTTCGTCATTGCATATGTTTGCTTTTCTTATAAAAACCCCTGATGGACACTGCCACTTCTAAAGCCCTAAACACGACCTTCCAACGTTTTTGATAAATTTATTTTATAAAATATAAGCATCTTATTGTGTTAATGATACTCTGAATAAATAAATGATTATTACTGTTTTGTTTAATTTATTTTATTATTTAATATAGGAAGCAGCTAAAGAAGTTATATCAGATGAAATAAATCGACTTATCTTTAGGCATCTTTAAAAAATAGTAAAATTGCATAATAAGGGATATCAAACCATCCCTTATAGTGAGATATTTTATCAGGATATTTCAATTTAACTGTAAAGAGTTTTTCTGCAAATATAACAAAACATAACAGGACTGTTTGGTATTCAAAAATAGTGTACATTTTTTACGTACCTAAGCGCTCTAATTAAAGGTGTATTTTAGGACTAAGTGTGTACAAAAAGTGTAAAATAGTGTAAACTATTTCTAAATAACAAACACTTAATAAATAACTATTAATCTGCACTATATAGGCGAAAATGATAATTTTTAATAAAATATTCTGGCCAAACATCAAGCTTTCACAATTCATGCAAATATATGAACAGCAAGAAAAAAATACTGATATATTTAGTTATTGTAATCTAAGAACAAATTTTTTAAGATATTAAAGTTTTGAAACTCAGTACGGTCCTGACTAAAATACTTATATCAGCCAACATAAATCTAAAAAACAAAATTTACTAACATGTAGGGATATTCACATTACCAACCTAAAAATGTTAGCTTGGACAAACTATACAAACCAATCCCATTTTGAATGCTTATTTTCGGGTCATTACATAAAGACTAATAACTAATTTCTTATAAGATATGATATTAATTAATATTATATTGACTTTATTTACAAATACAAGTTTGTTAGGAATATCTGATATTTTACTTTAATAAATATGGGGTAAATTACGTTCTCAAATTACGCGATGGCTATTCATGCGCTTAAAACGTGTTGTTTGTAAAAGCGATTTGCTTGGGAGTAAATGAAAAAAGTACGAAGGATCATGTTGGTTGGTTGGTTAAAACGGGTTGGTCGCGTGCCCATATTTACACTGAAGCTTAATGGCTTATTGTGCTTTTTTTTGTTTTTTGAACCATCTGTTTAATATTGTTTTAATCAGCTATTTTGTTGATCCGGACATCTTCAATTGTAAAAAATTAAAAAGTGCTGAAATGAGCCTAATTAAAATAACTATTTCGTGCCGAGAGCTATAGATCCCTTGAGTTTGTGGCATCTTACTTTTGTTGTCCAATAATTTTTAACTTTAAATACAGGTTAAAGGAATATTATTTGTGATCGCTTCGGTGGTACATATACTGAAATGGAAACGATATAGAGAAAATTAGCATGTCCCCTGCGCAGGGATGACATGCAAAATCGTAAAACATTCTACATTTTTTTTCTGCAGCGGGGCTTTGTGTATTGTAAAATTCTATAAATCGGCTTTATTTTACCTTAGTCGCACTCCTTTAAGAAAAAACGATTAAGTCGATCAAATTGGTCGCCTTAAAGCGAGATCTCCGTATGTGTCGAATTCTACCGAAATGTTCTTAGCTGGACATCGTCGTGTACGGTTCGACTTCTAACAGCTTATTAGTAAGTTTTTGTAAATTAAAATTAAAAAATGCATTTCAATTCCTAAACAATTAAAAATATTGTTTTTGTGACTGTGGGAGTATTTAAAAGTGACTGAAATAGCCTCCAGCCATATACTTGTCGTTGGGTTAACTACCCTGGCACTTATCAGTACTTTTTTTTGAAAAAAATAAAGAAGAAATTCCAAAAACTACCACCAATGCACTCCTAACGTTGCAAAATATACCCTTTTAAATTTCAATGTTTTTTATAATTTTTCGTAGCTAATTTTACCTACCCATACTTTTATAAGGCAGATCTAACCGCTATTGGCCATCATAAAATAGCGATCAAAAAACATAACACTCGTCAATTATTATTACATTTTATTGAAACCTTTAACATGTTAATCATCTTTTTAACCATGCCAATTACCCGCACTTTTTTTCAGAATTTATACATCACTCAACTTTTACAAGCTTTCAATTGCCATTACTTTCGCCCAATACACATCACTATGCTAAGTGTCTACTCCCGAAAGTACTTACAAATACTTTTATTTTAGTTACCAGAACTTCTATTTCGCGCTCAATAAAATTTAGTCGCACATGTAATAGCTACCTGTACTTGTATGTACCGGTAACACCCACTTCTATAGTAACAACCACCTAGTAAAAGTACTTAACAGTATTTATTTCAGTTATTAGTACATTTGTGAGTTACTATTTTTTTTATCACATTATTTACTATCCAAACTCTTACTGCGAAAAGCAGTTACCGTTACTTTCACATTGCCGGAATCAAAAGATTAGTTATACCCACTTTTGTGCAGCTACCAACACTTTTGTTGCAGTTACTATTAATTTCGTGATCATCCACTTCCCCGTACTTTTGCAAACCAAAAGTACTACCTTTGTTCAATCCACTTCAAACATTGATGCACTAGCCGTTACGAGAACTTTTAGTACAGTTACTAAAACTTTTACAGTAGTGACTATAACTTTTACGAAAACTTAGTAACCTTTTAACTAGAAAAGTGTTAAAGTACAGCTACTATTACTTTTAGCAAACGGATTTTGCCAACAAACAACCTAATATCAGTGCACTTACTACAGTTTGAATTTCTCCGCTGCTCGTTCTGCTGCCTTAAATAAGTATGCTCCAGCATTAGTTATTTCGTGTGCTCTTACTAGTTGCATCAATGAATCAGTACTATTGAAAATTGATAAGCAAGACCTAAAACCACAGGATCTTCAGATTCTTGATTGTCTCCTCTTTTTTCGTCCTTTCTGCTTCCTAACATCAAATAGTATAGGATAGTTAAAAGCAATTAATCCTTTTAAAAATTCATTTGGTTTAACTTAACTCCATTTTCAAATTTTTAGCTTTAAAAACCAAAATTGTTTTAAGTGTTTTATTTTACCAATATTCTATCATGAAATATATTTTTCCTTTACAATAATTTTGTAAAATGCAATAACAGTAAAGCGTTCTACAGCGTTTACAGCTTTATGGGGATATTTGTTTCACAGAACCTTCAAATAGTATTCGACTAAAGCTCCAAAAATATTGCTAGTTCTGCCAGTACTCATTCTTTATTATGAGGAGGTAAGTCTTACGAATAAAGTGTCATTTGATCTTGTAAGCAGTACTTTTGAAAATGACCTTGGCAAAGACCTGATTCCTTTTTCAAGGCAAAAAGTTGGCCCTTCTAATCTGTATTCTGTGTTTGTATCCCAAATCAAACATTTTTTTTCAATATTGTTTTTATGTTAAAGAAAGGCAGTAGTATCTACAGCTCTGTGCTTTAATTTTTAAGAATTTTTAAACACGACCTAAATAACCAAGTTAGCATATTGGTATAAAATTAAACTTTAGCGAATACTGCTTTATTGTACACGTATGTTTTTTAGTATCTTAAAAATTAAACCTTTTTTTTAATGTTTAAATAATTTTACTTGAAGTTAGTATAAAAGAAAGTTACAAATCAATAAAAAAAACAAAAAATGTTATATTGAATTGCCTAAAATAGTATTTATTGATGATCGAAAAAATATAATAATTGAATAAAAAATCAGCATAAGCATTAAAATAATATATTTACAAAAAAGGCAATTAACTTAAAAATACAAACCAGCTTTACTTACATTTTTATGTACATAAAATTTGTAAATCTCATAATAACGCCAACCGCCTTTAATGCTTAAGCACACTTTTATCTACGAGCGATAATGCAGGTGAGCATTGTTTTAAAAATATGTACCGAGCTATTTTATAATTACGTTTTGGCGTAAAAATTTAAGCAAAATAGAAGTTTCGAATGCCAGCAACAACATTAGTTTTATACAGCATTTAATACACTTCGTAATACAAAAAAGGGAATTTCAGTTTTTTTTAAGGTTAGAGATAAATATATGGGTTAAATTCAAGGAAGTTTAAAGGTGTATGGAAGCCCAATGCTATGGCCCATTCGATTAAAAAATGTCCAGCCCAGTATAAAAATAACTGTCAGAGTTGGCACCGCCGATTCTGCGCAATAACAAAATTCCACGAAATAATTTAATGTGTTGCCTACTTACACACTGATAAATCAGTGTGTAATTAGGCAACACCTTATACTTTTATGAGAGCCGGATTACCGTTTTTGGTGCACGGCGCGCGCGTCGCCCTATGAAACTATATCCGCGCTGTACCATCAACCGTCGTCGTCTCATCATCCGTCATTTTCAATGTGGTTTGTGCCCTTTGCGCCGTATTAGTTTTGATTGTTTTGCTTTGTGTGATTATATTTTGTGGTTGCAGAAGTTTTTTGGATTGATAAAAACCTTCTTATTTTAGTGATTAATGTATATTAAATTGTGACTATAATTTTGTGTTTATTGTTTGTTACTTATAATATCGTAACAAAATGACTAGAGATTGTATGGTTTTGTCTTGCAAATCCAAGGGTAACATACTCGGCATTTTTTACTTTAGGTAAGTATTTCTTATATTTAAATTTGTTGCTTCTTATGAGACGTAACGTTAGGTAACCGAATAAATAATAATATATCAATTATGAATAATAGAAAATGAAAATTTTATACGAAATAGCAGTGAGAAAAGGAAGGCAATCTTAACTATCTTTTAGATGATTTCCACAATGTTTGTGTATTTTTGTGGATTATTAAAAAAAAGGTTTACATTTAGGTACTTTTATTTCATTTAATACTTTAGTACATACTTTTAAAGGATCAAAATTATTAACTACTGGGCAGACCAGGCAAATTTTAATATACACAGGTCCCTCTAATTGAATAAAAGAAAGTACAATTTTATGTTAAAGTTCCTTTTTGCTTTTTCTGTATTTGTTTAAAAAGAAATTCGATTTTTGGTTTCTTAAACTTACATTATCAACTTTTAAAGCTCGACATACTGTAGACACATAATATTTAACTAACATTTTTAACCACTGTTATTCTGTTTATAAATGTTTGTTATAAGTGAAAAGTATATGCCTAAAAAGCAGTTATAAAAATTTTAACTTTTTAATGTACAACCAGAATCTTAGGATTAGATTAAACTCATTTACACTATCTTGCCCTTCTTTTATCACAAAATTGGTGATAAGTACATAAAACTATCATATAATGTTTAAAATTTATTTAAAAAAATCGTGTTTTTATTTATTTAAAAAAGATTTTTGGTAAAAATACAAAACTCCCAAAAATATAGACCATTTAAATAGAAGGCTGTAAAGTGGCGTCATCTATTTTTTTTATATTATATTAGTTACATTATACAATAATTTTAAATATTCTATAGTAGTATCGTTTAATAACCAACCAATTCTGTGCAAAAAAGTAAAAAAACAGTGAATGTTTGAATTTGACATTTGATGATGTCAACTTTATAGATGGTAACAAAGAATTATGGAAGTCCGGCCCTGACCTACTATTCATTGCGCAAACTTCGCGTAGCCAATCCTCCTATTTCCGCTGCCCTACACGCCTGGACAATTTTGTTCTACAGTATTGGGCTTCCATACACCTTTAAACTTCCTTGGTTAAATTAAGCACTTGTAAATTACATTATGATTATCCTTTGCTAGAGATTCTGAACAAGAAAAAGAAATATTTTAAGAAGTGATTTGTAAGTAGACAGTAAGAAATATTGGTATTTCCGACATGGACTAAAATTATATTTTTTATATCTTAAATACATTCTTTAGTCAAAGTAATGGACTATTGTTTTTTTCAATAATCACCAAGATGAGGTTCACGACACATGTAATATAAATACCGAAGGCTAAGCGGACATACACCGGAGGGTGGCCCTAAATTCGCCCCGAGCAGGTAGCAGCCGATAATCCTACCCTTAAATTCGTACCCATGCTAAATAGTGTATACTAAGTGCATCACCAAATTCGATCCCGAGTAAGAAATTATAATAAATAAATTAATTATTATTACATTAATGAGAGTGACAAATTGTTATCATTTGTTACCTTCTTAAAATTTAAAATTAGTTCGGTTTAGTTTCTCTTGGAGCACTATTCGAGAATAATATATTAATAATTATGGAAAAGTTTGTCAGTTTGAGTGGACGTGGAAATCCAGTGTTAGTAATGAACTCTGTGAAGTTAACAAAACACAAAGTGTTAACCAGTGGGGAAATTTGTTGGCGATGTGCAGATCGTTCTTGTGAGGCGAAAGTATATACTGTAGGTGTAGAAAATCTATTACACAGACAGATAATAAGTGCTAGTGTTAAACGTAAAGCAGTCGAAGACATATGTGAAAAACGTTCTAAAATAATACATTCATCTTTAAAAGAACACATCCATCTATTTGGTTATATTACCTTTTGAATAATAGTAAATATACATTGCACACAAACATATGTTTGTAATAAAATAAACTTTGACCTTTATTCTTTTTATGACTCTAATAGAAATATTTAATTATGCACTATAAACTTTCGTGGCCAATACAACAGTTTGTAAGGCCATCATGCCAAAAAAAAAGAACACATCCGTGAATTAAATACTATTACAGTTAAGGATACCATAATATTTGCAACATTATTTATAATAACAGACGAAAAAATCTACCATCCTTACCAAAAAAGAGAGTAGCTGTTATTGAAGCTCTAAAAACTATAACTATTAGGACAATAAAAGATAAACACTTTGTGTTGATTATTGACGATGTTAAAGAAATTGTTGTGTTTTCGTGCTTAACAAACTTGGCAGTCCTCAGTAAAAGTAAAAAATTGCATGTTGACGGCACTTTTAGCTACTGTGCTGATCCCAACCGCTGTGTTCACACATCGTCGTTGTGGGTGGGCCTAGTAGGATCTTTTGGAACATGAGCTAGAGTTGCTTGTTATCGGCAACTCTTGTTGCCACCGTTGCCAACGTATGGAACGGGATCCGAAGCTAAGATGAACACAAGGCTTTAACTCAAGGTGTTAGCATACCGTGCTGAGTGAATGGCATCCTGTGCCTTAAACAGGTATCCCCAACGGTGCCTCCGAGATACAGGGCGACCTCTCATAGTATCTAGCCTTACTGCGGTAATGCGGGGCTCTGCCGTGGTGGACTATTACTTCCCTAGCTCCAAACAGAAAGCGGACAGAACCGCTTTCATAGGAAAAAAGTGACATAGGTGCCCTGACCGAAACGGATAAATCCGTTTCGAGAGGTGCCACCCAAGGTCACAAGCAGACAAAGGTGCGCCAACCAAAACGGGTGAATCCGCTTCGTAAGGTGCCCCTGAAGTCACCGGCGCCTGTTTTACGGGGAAGGGCTAATCCATCCCGAACAAGCAGGTGCTTAAGAAGGGTTCCCTGAATCCAAACAGAAGGCGGACAGAAGCGCCTTTATAGGAAAAAGGGTTCCCTGGCTTTAAACAGAAAGCGGATAAGACCGTTTTCATAGGATAAGGCCGGAGATGCGGCCTCAGAAAGAACATCTGGTTCCTGTAACAAGGACCCGGTAGCTACCCACGTCACTAGACCGGGAGAGGAGGGCATGATGGATCTAATCGTCTGCTCGTCATACTCTCCAGGAGAAAGGGACACCAGGACACCACAGAACACATTGTGCTCGTGTCCGGTAGCGACACGAGTAAGAGGAGATGTAAGAACTCTCTCCCAATCTGGTATCGGATTCATTAGAAGTCCGATTCTATTGGGAAAACTTTAAAAGGTGTGAGCCACAATAGACCGAGCGGTCGCAGTGAAGGGCGTAAAAAGTCCACTCACTTTAAACCTACCTACCTACCTACTGTGCTGATAATTTTTTGTTGCTGTTTACGTTGCAGATACTAGAAAAGGTTATTATATTCCATTAGTTTTTTATTTACTACCAAACAAGTAAGAGTGTTTATACAAAAATATTTTTGACACTTTACAAAAGAAATGTAATGTCATTATAGCAGGTTTTGAAATAGCAATTCACAATGCAGTAAGAACGGTATTTTCAAATTCCCGAATGATAAGCTGCAGGTTTCATTTGGCACAGGCCTGAATTCGTAAAATCCAAAATCTTGGGCTGGTTCCTGATTATAAAGACGAAAACAGTACAATTGGGAAATGGTTGCGTTATCTATTTGGTTTACCATTTTGCTTTTGATTTTGTCGCAATACAACTGGAATACGAATCACGATAATCAGACTATTTGGTCGAGAATTATATTAATGAAGAAGCTATTTTTCCTTTAAGCTTGTGGGCCGAACTTAGCGGTAGCTTAGAAAGAAGTACAAATAGAAGAGTATAAAAATGGATTTTCGTCAAGATTTGACTTTGTTATGCATTTCTTTCTTTTATAAGCGTTAAAATAACTTATAAGTGTTAATAAATTACCTTTTTTTTAATTATACTTAAATCTTAATAAATTGTTTTTTTACTCATGGTTAATTTTATTTATAACGACGAAAGTTTATAGGCGCCCACTGACAGATTTAATTTAAATATGGGACGAGTTTAGTTCCTTATTTTTATTTACCTGCACTGCTTTGGTACGAATTTAGTTATACTTTTTCAGGTAGGAAATTAACCAAGGCATTAGATCTTAATCTAAAGTTAAGGTACGTCCACACCGAAGAGGATGTATCATTATAAAAAAATAATTAAAATCAGTATTGCAAAGAAAAAAACTAAATGATTAAGCGCCATGGACTCTGTTTCTAGGATTTCCTTTTGATTATGTGCATAATATCTGTTAGCGCGTAAAAGAAAATTTGAAAGTTAATGGACTGTAGTGGAAATAGAGAATTATTACGCACTAACATAAAGAATAAATGTAAATCCATAGGTTTTTCTATGTAACTAACCACATTTTTGTGATGAAGAGAACCCAATTTTCTCCGACTTCTTGATCACCACAAGTAATTTTAAAATATTACAACAATTAGAAAGTACTCTTCTTGCCCGTACCTAAATGTACACTAATGCCCTGATACCCGCAAAAATAATAAGTTAATAAAAATGTATACCTTACAAGAAATAAGAGAAAATGAGCTAACATGACCAATACTTACCCTTTATTTACGAGCAGCCAAGCTCTGCAAAATAAAGGATCATTCGACCTTGTGGGCGTCACTGTCGAGAAGGATCTTTATTAACACAAGTACATTATATCTAGAGCAGCTTCGAAAAAGCTCGGACTTGGAGCCGTAAAATATTTTTCTTTAAAATCTGTATACTCTGTGTGTATTTCAAATCAGACGCTGTTGGAAATATTGGTCCCGTGTCTGGGAAACGGAGTCGCCTACAGCTCTTAGAATTCTTAGTTTAATTTAAAAAAGTTTTTTTCCTTGTCTACTAACGAGGTGTAGAAAACCTGTCGCTTTTTATAAGTAATCTTAAGGGGTTAAATGGGTTTCGTCGGGGAAAAAATGGACTTTTTTCAACAATTTATTTTTCATGTAAAAAATAAAATTTTTAATTCAAATTCTGTACTGTCATAAAGATACACATTTGGCAAAGTAGTTCTCAAATTTTTGTGAAAAAATATTAAAAACTTTGCCATTGTGATATCATTTCCGGCGACCCCTCGGGAAAAAGGTGCGTCCGCGTTGGCAGAAGAACTTCTTACAGGATCATCTGAAATGAAAAAAAAAAATATATGTGTTTTAGTTAAGACCATAAACTAGGGCTTAAACGAAGGAAAAAAAGTAAAAATTGGATTTTGGCAGAACTTTTCCAAAAAAATGACCATTTCGGTGAAAATTTTGCTACATTTTTTTTAAATAGTTGTAATCGAAAAAAAAATCCTTCCTTCAAGTCCTTGTGAATTGTATCTCGAAGACCTGTGTAAAATTTTATGAAGATCGAGTGGGTAGTTCTTGAAAAATTTTGCCAATTAATTTTAAAAACATAGTTTCGAAGAAAGAAGAAAGAAATGGACAAGAAGGACGGACTAACAATAGACGAGCAGCTGCTCCGGCATACCTGCGGTGGCTTAGCCTAGCTGGCCTCGAGCGCTCGACTTCTGAAGGCTGTATCTCCAAAATTATTACTCGGATCAATTTGAAAATTTAGGTCAATATTCTAGAGATGTTGTAGAATTTAATAAGATAATAAAAAATCAATTTAATAAAACCGTGAAACCCATGTAACTTCTTAAGGCATTTGCTAGAAGCTAATATTAATATACCCCTAGGGTCTCTTAATATAGTTACGCAAAGTGCCACTTTCGTGCATTCAGTCACAGTCCAATTGGACAGGTCCAAAAATTTCCACTTTCATCAGTCCTTCATAGCTGGACGATCTAGGCAGTGAAACCAACTGCAAATAGAGATTTTTTAACCTTTAAATCTCCAAACTTTTAAGTCTTGTATCAATAAACTGACTTTTACTACACTTAAGACATCCACAGTACTTTAGTTTTATAGTTGAGGAAGGTAGCACAAAAATAGGCCTTACAAGGGTTTTTTTGTGCAGTAAGATGGATTTTAATGCGGTTTTTTGCATTCGATTCGTATTTGAAGTCTAAAAACTTTGGGAGCAAATTTAATTAATAGGGAATGAAAAACTGCCTTTTTATCCTTTTAATATTAAAAAAGAATAAATTTGTTGGGCGGTTGGATATTTATTTAAAACGACAATTTTTCTGCTGATTTTTTAAAGTAAAATGATGAGCCATAACAAAAAAAATAAAAGGTATATAAACACACAATTTTTAACTGTAATTTGAAAGTAATAAAAAGAACCTTTTACACCTACATTTATAAGCCAATCAGAGACTTTTATGTTTAGTTACCATGGCAACACAAAATATTCCTAAAAATATTTATTATTTATGGTACTCCAAGCCATATTTACAAGTGGATTTATTTGTAAAAAAATAAAGTAAGATAAAAATAATTTTTTATTTATTGATTTAATTCCCAACCAACTATACAGTTTATTACAGGGAATATAACATTAAAAAATATAACAATATATTAACTTTAACAAGAACTCATTAATAAAACAGTCAAATTAATTTTAAATATTTTTTTATATGTATTTTAAACAGTGATAATTTTTTTATTTTTTCAATTCTTATTGGTAGATTATTGTACATTTTTATTTCGTTATGGAGTATTGATCTCATTCCAAAATTACTTTTTATTTGAATCGTTTCTAATAAATCTGTTTGTCTAGTATTATGCCCATGCAAGTTACTAATATTTTTAAGTATGATACTAATATTTTTAAGTATGATATTTGAATTTTTTTCCTTTAATTTCAGGGAATGAATGAATATACATGTTTTTAATTTATATATATGATTTATATCAAAATAATTATTTGGTTTGTACAAATTAATTGTTGGTTCAAGATATGGTAATTTATGAATACATTTAATAATTTTATTTTGAAGTCTTTTTAAAGGTGTTAATATTTTTGAGTTTGCTGAACCCCATACTGAAATTAAATATTGTAATTTTGAGTGTACCAAACTATAATAAATATTTTTAAGCAATTTAAGATTTTGCTTTAAAAATAAATATTAAATTTTTTTACAGAACATTTGGCATGGTATAATTTTTGACATACCAATTAACCTTTATTTTAAAATTACATTGTAATAACGGTTATACACCACACAAAAGGAAACAGCGTTAACTACTTCCTCCTATTCGTAGCCCTAAATAATATTATATAGCAGTACAGTGTATAATCGGGGTAAGGGAAAATACTTCTGTCAAACTTTCTGTTCGTATATTTTATAAATAAAATATTATTATTTTGAATTTTATTGTCCACGATCCCAAATTAATACCAGGAACTTTTTTTATTAACAAAAAGAAAATAAGATACCTCTTTTTTTAAATAGAATTCTCGCAAAAATTGAAAAGGAAGAAAGAAGATGACCTTTGGTTTGTTTTAGTTGATAAGTTAAAAAATATTTGAGTTAAATGAATCATATATAAATATAAAAAAAGAAAATATAATTATTTTGTTTTCTGTAATTATTTTAACAGAAGTTTCTTTAATTTGTAAAGAATATTGTTGTCTTATTGCTTGCCGTCTTCTTTGTATATGCAGAGATATGTATATTTGTTTAATTAGGTGTTTAATATATTTATCAGTTACTTAATTATAAGCGGTTTATTCTTACACAATTAAACTAATTACATTTATTTTAAATACTTTTAATTTTATTTCTACTTTTATTCGTTATTCGTTTTTTATCCGTTAGATCTTAAGTGTTAAGTTAGTCACGGACAAAGTAAGCCAAAATTCAATTAACTCAAGCTGTTTTCACGTAGAAGGGATAACAACCGGAAGGTGCTTAGAATTGTAGGTATTTAATTACTGCTTAAGCCGCCGGACCATTTCTTTGAAAATCTAATAAAGCTCTGTTTAAATACAGTCATTTCATTATCTTGCTCTTGTAATATATTTTTATATATTTGGATATTTTACACTGGTTTAAAAAGTACATTGACGGTCATTAAATCTTGAGCAAAATATATGTCAAATTTTGACCTTTCTGCCAATTTTTGTAAATCGCTCTTTTTTACCTGGTTTTAGTTTTATTTACTATAAATAAAGTAAAAAGTAAGAGAAAATATTTTTATTATATAATAACTAACAAATTAATAAATTAATTAACAATTTTATAAATTCAAACAAACTTAAATATCCTTTCAAATAAATTTGATATTTTATTGCGACCCCGTTTTTTTCTGAGACAGGGTTTATTCTTCCAGGCATCGAATGGACCAAAGCCCGGTCATATTCTGGAGTTCCTCGTAACTCATTCCACCCTCTTAAATTGTATTCTTAAGTTCGTTTACATTTTGCGGCCTAAACTTATTTTTCCTATCTATTTTTTTAACTAATAAGCCCTAAGCATTTTCCATAACATTTAAATCCAATCTACGTGCGGGCCACGGTAAAACCCTGATACGCTGTTCTTCTATCCATTCATCGACTTATCAAGCCGTATGAACGGGAGACTTATCTTGTTGAAAGATAAAATTTTTGTCCGGAAATCGATGCAGTACAGAAGGTAGCATGATATTCTGTAGTAGATGATTCGTTTATATACCTCCGCATTGAACCTTTCTTCGATAAAATAACATATACCAAGTCCTTGTGCACTCAGCCACCCCCAAACATTTACTAAAAATCGCCCACTACTTCTGTTCTTTTGGGTATATTTTTCATCAACTCGTGTTCCTTTAGGCCTGTATACTTTAAGTATTCCACTGTAGCACGACTGAAACACTTTTTCATCGGTGAATATTATATTTTCCCAAAATATCGGAGGTTCCAAGTAAAATTGCAAAGCAAATCCATTGCGTTGTTCTTTATTTGCATTTTTTAACGGTTTTGGGGCTGCCGGGTGGCAGCGCAATTCGGATATTTGCCTTATTCTTCGCCGTGCCGTTGTAACTGATGGTGGGAAATTGCTTTCCGTTTTTGCTGTAACTACAGATTTAAATGGTTGGTTTCTCAAAACATTAACTAAATTATTGTCTTGTTCTTGGTTCGATAGTTTGGGGCGACCACTTCCAGCTCTTCTCTTAAAGGAGTGTGTTTTCTGCCATTTTTTTTACCAAAATGAACAGTACTCTTTGGGATGTTAAGCTCTTCCGTCACATCCCTTTCTGGGCAACCTCTCTGCTCAATATAATAAATAATAAATAATACTTTATAATCCAAAGTTAAATTTGGCATTTTAAAAAATATTTTTAGACACTGACAACGGACACCTGTTTCTTTATTAGGTTTTTTAACAGGTATTTATATTCAGTAGAAGGTGGCATAAGCCTATTTTACAAAAGAGAAAAAGAATTGCCCAAGATTTAATGGCCGGTACTGTAAATTTTTGGGTAATCTAAGGTAAGTGTAAATAATGCCTGCTAATTTTATGACTTTGTTGTTTAGATAAGCAGCGGTAATGGTTAATGCGAAGCCAACACCTAGAAATTATAATAGTTTTACACATGCTATGCTTTCTCAAATTCTTTGACTTTTTCATAGTGTCCGGGTGTAAGTTGCTTACATTTTTGGGTCTTAGAGCAATCTGTGGCACATTGAGATACCCACTGACACTTCTATCCATAGACTTCCTATTTAAAGATTATTGAATCAACTTTTGTAACTACATCTCCTAAATTATTTAAATTTCCTGCTTAGTTTTTTGTTTTAACTTCTTTTAAAAAAAGAATCCTAAGAGAAATTATTTAATACCCCAGAAAGAGATTTATTTATCCCTAAACACAAGTTTTAATATTTGTGACATAAAAAGGAAGTATTGCACATTTGTTACGATAAAATTCTAAATTTGGTTTTTCTTAACAGACTGTGCACTTAATGTCTACTAATTTAATATTATAAAATTTCATGAAATAAACTAAAGAAATAACTTTATATAAATAAAAAATTTTCGACCATGGTAAAAATAAAATAAAAATTTTATATTTACAACAACTTTAAGTAAATTAATCACGTTTAATAAATAAAATTGCCCGAAACTACGACACCGGTCCATAAAAGTAACAAAAGTTTATAATCAGAAAGTGTAATTCGGAATGTTCTAATTGTACCAAGTTTCATTTAAATCGAAAAAACCGATTTGAAAATAAATGGAAAATCTCATTTTCAAAAATTTCTCTTTTACACCTTGTATCCTGAAAACAAAGCCGAGTTGGGTTCATGTTAGTATAATATTTGTGTCTTATTTTTGGCTAAAAAATACCCCATTAGGCAATGGTATATGTTTTTTGAATCTTCTTGTCATCTTAGCTAACAGTGGACTTAGTAGACTCCTCATAGATAAACCGTTAAATTATTTATATAATTATCCCTTTAACTTATAAATTAATTTTATAGATAATATAAAAAAAGAACAACACTTGGGGTCCAATATTCATGCCTTGGAGAACTTTGGGATTCTTAAATATGCACTAGAATAAAAACTATTCTACAGCATTTCTTTTAAAGTGTTAGACAATGTTATGGTTTTAATAGCACTAAAATCTTGGACTTCCATTGTCTTTATTTAGTAATTGATACACATCGTTTCGTTTAGTGATGTATCTCCAACCGTTTTCAAGTGATAACTAAAAAGTATTCTTAAAAGCTAGGACCTTATATACTATCCGTTGTTCACCGAAGCTTGACCGACTTGTCACGGTTCAGCAACGGCAGCCAGATATTTGGAATGTCGACACTAGGTTTGCTAAATACATTTTAGTTGTTTACAATTATTCCGTCTACTTTAAATTCTCTTTTCTTCCAGTTGGTTTCTTTGTGAATAATTTTTGCTTCCGACCATTGTATACGGTGTTGTTTTGACCATGGGTGTTCGGCAATCCCTGATTTCGACGTTTCACCTCGTTCCGTATGTTTTTTGTGTTCTTTAACTCTAATTTCCAGTGGTCTCTTTACAGGGAATTTGGTAGATACAGTCATTTTTTGAAACATTGTTGTCCGGTCTCGTCTTTTAAGAATAGTTTTTAGTTATCACTTGAAAACGGTTGGAGATACGTCACTAACCGAAACGTTGTGTATCAATTAACAAATAAAGACAATGGAAGTCCAAGATTTTAGTGTTATTCTACAGCATATTGCCTTTGATCAGCTAGGTATTGTTTTTAAATTGTTATTCTTTAACCCCAAGCATTAAAGCTGTAACAATAATTGCTTGTAACACAGTCAAGGTTCTTCCTAATTAATTGAGTGCTATTGAATAGTCGACAGCTGCTGACGCAGTACTGGACCAATAATAAAATTTTACAATATATTCCCAAAGCCTTTACAAAAACACAAAGAATGAAAAAAGAACTTTAATTTTTAATAGTTCATCAGCCTAAAATTTGGCACCTAAAATGGGTATTTTTTATATAATTGGCCACTTTTGGGTATTAATACAAATATTAAAAATATGCCTTAACCGAGCAAAAACAAATTTCACGACACCCCTAAAACCAAATACTGAATCAAGGGGACTAGCAGAATTTTTTAAATAGATTTTGTTGCCTTAATATAAAACATAAGCAGAACTCAACAACATTAAACAAATATTTTCACTTGCAAGTATGAAGCTGCAGAATTCGACCGACCTTAATTTAAATTTAAATTTACTAGCTATTACAAGTGGATTACAAATACCGAATGTATTTAAACGTATCTTTACAATATAATTAATAACTTGATTTTCCTGCAAAACAGTGCATAGGGTAGCTTAGTTAATGAGTAAAACCATGTTTAAATGAAGCTTTAACTATCAGGGGCGGATGCAATCACAAGCACCGGGTGAAATTTTATGACTTGTGAATTTCAAATTTAGCTAAGGGTGTTACAGATAGAAGTAAATGCATAGAAACTTCTTTAAGAGAATAAATTAAGGCAAGCTGTGTAGTTTAATTTTTAGGAGGTTTAATATTCTAAAAAAGTGCCTATAGCCTAAAAAAAAACAGTTTTTGATCAACATTTTATTCCAAGTTTTCGAGTCTGATTTTCGAAAAACTGCAACAATAAAAAAAAGATCGAGGCTGACTTGATTTGTCTCGGAAATACAGGGCGTTTATTAAATTAAAACAATTTTAGTACACTTCTGTGTCTCGGTTGTTAGTACAGATAGTCCAGGCAGTCAAGCTCAAAATAGGGTCATACCTCCGAATTTTTTATATATGCACCGATTTTCTTGAAAATTTGGAATAAAACTTATCTTACCCTCCATATCAAAATCCATATGATTGCGCAAAGGGAAAGTTGTGCAAATTGTTTTTAAGGGGTGAAAACCACCCCCTATCGAAAAAAAAAATGATTTTATAGGTTTTTCGGCTTCCTTCGATTGAAATGTCTTTTATTTATATAGGATAAATATCCTAACGTATTGTACAATATGAAATTGGTTCCATTTTAAAATATCAAGCCTTAAGAATTTTTAAAAACTACCCTTTTAATGAAAAAAATATTTTAACGATTTGTAACATTACAATGCAGTTTTACTGGAAAAGATTTTTAGCATTTTAATTAAATTAATAGTTATCACCTTTTAACCCCTAAAAACTACCCCTTTGTAGAAAATGAAATAAAAAAATATCTAATGACTGCCAATATTTAGATTTTGCGTAATTTTAGTATTACAGTTTATTATCTCTACTTGAAATAATTTTTAATTGTCTACACCCTAGCAACCCTTTTAAGAACCACCCATTTGACAAAAATTGATGTATACCTACAGACAACCTAGTGTCAACAGAAAAAAATCAGTGCTCCAAAATTTGAAACTTTTTTTACTTTAAAATTGAGTAAAAAAATTTCAAAATCTTATTTTTTGTGTAACTCTCTTCATTTTAAAGCCATCACATCCTACAAAAAATAATTTTAAAGGTAATTTTTAGGGCTACAAGCTTATATATGTTAGAAGGGCTTGAGACCCTTTATATTTTATAGGTATACATTTTTCTACTCTTTAGTTTTTTTGGTTTTGGAGTTAAAATGAGAATTTTTTTTTTTTGAAAAATAAAACAAAAAACATATAATTTAAGCTCATTTTTTTCAAAACTGTGCATCTCTAATTAGTGAAACTTTTAGATGTCATAAATAAAATACAAATTAATAAAGTAATTGGTGCAAGGAATAAGTTTCATTTTGATTTTAAATGAAATGACATTAGTTTTATTGCAATTTTTTTTTAGTTTTAACTATTTTACACCATATCTCACTGAAATTTCAGTCAAAAAGACTTTTATTGGTGCTCGTTTTAAAGCTCTTTTTTATGCCCTTTAAAAAATATTCCATGACTTTTTGTTGAAAAATGTACCCTTTTCCCGTTATTTGAGGTTAAGTACTTAATCACGTAAAATGACAGATCTTCAAGCAGCTATAACTTGCCTTAGGTAGAATTTTAAGATCATCATATATAGCGCAATTTCTTTGTTTTTTTATAAGCTTTATTTTTGCTTATTACACTTTTATTGATAAAACGCATAATTACATAGTTATGCGTAAAAAACAATTGAAAAATGAGGTTTTTTTAACGAAAAATCGCACCATTCAATTGCAAATAATTCAAAAACTATTGATCTGGCAAAAAAACTTCACATGACATTTTTTACTTAAAATTTGCTCATCTATCGATTTCGGGGGGTATTTTGGGTAAAAAATTGCCCACCCCCGAGAAGGGGTGGCATCCACCTCAGGGTTGCTTGCGCACATCGGCACCATATAGATTTTGCTTTTCGACTATCTGTCTATCATCTGTCAAAATTTTAAATAAATCGGTGCATATATAAAAAATCCGGAGGTGAAATGCTTGACTGAATGGACTAAGATGGAAAAAAATAATTAATACATAAATAGTATATCTAAGCAAACCTAAAGTTGCCTTTTTATCTGAGGCACTTTGTATATCATTTAACTGTTTATTTTTTTATAATATTGCCTTTATATGGTTAGCTCACACTTTATATGTATTCTAGAATAAATTCGTTATTTCTAAAAAAAACAAAGAAAACTCATAAGATTTACATTTTGCACATCTTGTATAAAATTAAGTATCTACATTGAAATAAACTTAAATAATTAGCTTAGTTTCCCTTTTTTATTAATTCTCAATTTCAATTAACTAAGTTTGCATTTTATTTAGTGGAATGTAAGTTTGCATAGAAGCAAATGATCGCTGCAATATTTTGTATATTTGAGCAAGAATTAAGAATACATACCACCAGCATTTTGTGTTCTTAAATTGTGATTAAAATAAAAAGGAATTTAAAAATTTTGAAATATATTTTGTTGAATGTTTAATAATAAAATGTTATGCAAGACGTAAGTAGGTAGGTAGGTTTAAAGTGAGTGGGTATAACACCCTTCCACCGCGACCGATCGGTCTATTGTGGCTCACACCTTTTTATATTTCTCCCACCAACTCCTAATAATTCTGATGATCCTGTTGGGAGAGAGGAAATGCTGTTGGCACCTCCCTTTTTGCAACCCCCCACGGTTTTGGGCCATTCCGTTGGGGGGAAAAGGGATAATTTCAAATAGTTTTGTGGTTCTTGCCAGATTCACCCAAAAACCTCCATCGACTACTGTCGGGCCAAATTTTCCGGCGTGCTTTTTTTCCGCCCAAACCTTTCACTTTTAATTTTTTGGGGGGCCAAGTTTTTTTCGTAAGGGGGATTTTTAATCTTTTGGGCAGTTTTTCCCGATTGAAAAAACACGTGACTTCCCACTAAAAAGTTTTAAAGGTGTTCTTACAAGGTTATCGTGTACAAAGGGTTTTTAAAAAATAAACTAACTATGCTCAGGTCCTTTTTTTCATAAATGTCGTTTTTTTCACAAATAACTATTTAAAAAAATATACCGTGTTCAGTAGCAATAACAAGATTATTTTATTTTAAAATAAATAGTAAACTAAAATACAGGGTGTCCCATTAAAACAAAAAACAACTTGCATTCTATGTTTAAAACTGTAACCACTAAAAAACGTAATCGTAAAATTCGACACAAACATGATTTTTTTTCTATCATTACTAACAACCAAGATACAAGAGTGTGCTGAAATCGTCAGCACAACCCTGTACCCCCGAGACGCATCAAGTTAGCCGCGATCCGTTTTCATCGTTGCAGTTGCTTCAAAAATCGAACTCGAGAATTTGCATCAGATTTGCTCTCTATCTTGTAGTTTTCCCAATACTCTGAAAGTTTATCGAAGAAGTGCCACCGTGCCACCCTGTACAATTGGGTAATTTCTAAAACAATTGCTTTTACTGTATTGAAATGATCATCGTAAAAAAATCACTAAAGTTCCCCATCTTGGTAAAATCTGTTCGGGGGGCAAGGGCGCATTTGATGGACTCTTGACAAATATTGTTTAACTGTGCTAATCAACCATAGATAACCTAACTTTAGATATATAATGGCTAATCGCATTTATGGAAAGTTTATGCTAGCGCACACTAAACAAACGATAGTGTCATTTAGCATGCGTATTTAAAAAGCCGCACCAGTGCCGGATTTAAAATCAATTAAACGCGTAACTGTGGACATTACACACATTTAAAGGGTTTTTCTTTGGTTGGGGATCAGTAAAGGGATCGTGTTATACACTGTCACCTGTCGTGTATTTGACTGGACTTGGCCGTACAATAAACGGTTTTTTGCGATATTGAAACAATCTTATGGACAGAAGGGTTAGAAAAATGTTGGTACAAATAACGTTCATTTTTTTCCTGCTTAGATTTATATTTTCGATGGCGAGAAAAGGATATTGTAAACATCTTAAATGTATTTATATAAAACGAGCATAAATTTACTAGCGACAGCCTTGCCGTTTGACAGTGCGAGAGAGGAAAAAGAATCATAGTATAACCTTTCTCCGTGACTCCAACGTGTCGATTGATCTACGCGGAACCAATGAGCAGGTTGGAGGGAAAGATACGTTATACCGCTATTCTTTCTTTCTTGCACAAATGTTCGCTTTTCAAGCGGCAAGGGTACGTGCCTCTAGTAGGTATATGCTCCAAGGGAATACGTTTTATGTTGTAACCATGGTTATTGACTTTTTAGATTAATGCAAACCTTTTTTTGTTCAGATTTTTTCAATTTAAAATAAACAATTATAGTGATTTTTTTTTTAAATATGATTGTGTTACAAAACGTATTGATGAAACAAAAAGTTAATTCTTAGATAAGCCACAAGAGTCATGTTCAGTAGCATTCTCCATTTTCTATCATTACTAACTATAACGCATCAATTGTGAACCAGTTTAAAATTTGTTATTCGTTATTTCCATAGCTGTTATATTTAAAAGAACAAAAGGAATTTAAGGAGCTGACAACGAATAATATGTTTATTTTCGTTTAAGAACAACACCTAATCAAACCACTGTGTTTCACTGGTTCAAAAACCAGTAACCAGTGTTTTTATTTAACTTAGTTTAATATATATATATATATATATATATATATATATATATATATATATATATATATATATATATATATATATATATATATATATATATATATTATATATATATATTGTTGAGTATCATTCTCAAACGAAAATAAACATATTTTAGTAAGGTCTGTATTATTATAAGTGTTTTAAGTTCTTGTATATAACAAAATAAACCTCATGACTTATTAACACGTCCTATGTAACGTTGGTTCTTGTAAAGAACTATGCGGAACATTAATAATTCTGACCTAAACAAGGAAAATAAAACTTAAAAACTTAGGAGTACATTTATTTAACATAAGTAATGGTTTTAAAACAATTTTTTTAGATAAGTTAATTTGGTCCATAAAATCACTAAAAACAATTTTGGTACAAATTAAAAATTCCAGTAAATAAGCTCCTTACTTTAGTTTTTTTAAATAAAAAATACACAACCACTTTAGTCCAATAAAACACAAAAAAGTCATAATAGTAAAACTTGTTTAAAATCTATAATTTTATAGAAATTCAATCACGAAATAAGTCAGTCCAAAAACTAAAAAATCTCAGACAAGCAGACAAATTCCAAACAAGGGGAAATATTAGCAAAACCGCGTCAAATTGACAAAGCACGGAATTGGCCGGCGACAAATGTTTAAATAAAATCGATCTGCTAGTCCGTTCTGCGCATGATTTAAGACCCTAAGTGATAACTACAGCCACGGCGCACGGACACATTTTTTCACCCATAAAATCTAACTTTTGAACCGCGCATCTAATTCCCTTTCCCGGTCCATATGAAGTGTAATCAACTGATTCACCTATGGAAACTGCAGCCGTATTTTGTCGGCAACAACTTTTATCGTGCAAAATAAACCTGCATTGTATATTAGATTACGCTAAAATATTTTTAAATTTTGATCTGCTTTAGTCACTTTTGACGTGGCTTTAGTCAGACTTAATAAAAACTTTTTGGTTGGCATAGTATCCTGTAAATAAAAAGACGCCAAACTGTCCTGGATGAAACAGGTGATAAAACCAGCAAATGAATGCCTAAACAAGTACAATTTATTAAAATATGAAAAAAAGCTGAAATATAAAATATACGTAAATTAAAATATTATTAACAAACTTAAATGAAAACATATATCTTTAAGATATAAACCTTGTTCTTTAAAAATGCACAATTTAAAAAGTATGGATTTTTTATAAATTTCAAAGTCTAGTAATAAGTAATAAGTAAAGAAAAGGTTATCATTTTTTATGATAATCAGTATACATGTAAATTGTTTAATAAAGTTATTTAAAAAATATTAATAAAAACATCAGATTTGCTTTAAAACAATGTGTTTTACCAAACGTCGCTTTTTCAGATTATTTCTTTATTACTCCTGTAAATGTTATGATACATAATTAATTTAAGTTAATATTACTTTTTCAAAAATAACATCTGCTAAAGATGTATCAAGCTATGAACGACGCAAAAATATTTAATATGTCAAAAATAAAATCACATAATCCAAACTTTCTAAAATTATATATTTTAAATATTAATAACCCAAAAATTTTATTAGCTAGGACGACTAGTTAATAAACAATTTTTTTAATGATAATAAAGTTAGTTATATTAAAAAATATTCTTTTTATTAAATGTTACTATATACTAAATTTTACTAAAATATATCAAGCAGTGTCGGAAATATTATAAAATTGTTTTTTTCTTCTCAAATTTAACCATTCTGTATTTTGGTAATGAAACATTTTTGGATCATGGTTTATAAAGCAAGATATCCTTATTTTTCATGTAGTCACACCTTTAAATACTTACATTAACAAATAGATGTGACAGCTTCCACATACTTTTTTGTAAAAAAAAATAAAGTATTGTATATACTGTTCAGCAGATATTTTTTAGTATCTGTAGTTCTGTTAAAATATTTTTATTTTTTTTTTTGACAATCTGGTCATTTTTTTATTAGGCTTAAAGTTTTAAGAATTTATTACTGTTTTGCTTAAATTTGTGTTTTTGTATTTTTATTGTTAATATTATTTTAGCTACAACCTTAAATAAGATTTGAGGTTTAAAAAATAAATAATGCTGTATCTTCTAAAGTCTCACTTAAACTCTGATGAGTTTTCATAAAATTATATTGTAAAATTAAATATAATTAAACTTAAACTCTGTTTATATCTTTTAGAGATGTAAGAAATTTTAGGAATGCTATTTAATAAAGGAAGCAAAATATTTCAGTAACTTTATTGAAGGAAATAGGCAATTTACTGCTTAATTTTATATATTTCTAATATTATGAAGTTTGAACTTATATTGGGTATTTTTGGGTTTCAATGGGTAGTAAGGTCGGTAATATTTCCTATGCTATAAAACCTAATATCTAATGACATAAAAAGTAAATTTGCTAGGATGATTTTTAAAATATCGGACTAATTTTTAAATATTAGGTGTTTTTTATTGGCTTTAAAAATTTAGGTAATTTACTCGTTAAAACATAACTGTTTAATTTTTGGCTTATTTCTTTAGGACTTCTTTGTGCTTATTTTAAAGAATTAAAAACATCTTTAAGAAAGGTATAAATACATTTTAAAAAATAATATATATATAAATATAAAAATATAAAAATATAAAAATATAAAATATAAAATATAAATACATTTTAACCGAATGCATACTAAGAATTAAATCATAGCATATTTTGTGAAAGTAAATACCTATTCCTAGAGGAAGTATAGTAAAAATGAACTTATAACTTATAAAAAATACAAAAATTATTTTTGTTAATTATGTGCAGTTTAATTAGAATAATTTCACTTTAAAAAAATTGGTGACAGCTGAGGTTGTGGCTTTTTTCGATATGGTGCCTTCATATTGGTAAAAATATACAGGATTTTTCATTAAAATAACAAAATTAATAATATTTTTTGACTTTTTCTGTATACTTTCAAAAATAAATAAGATTTAACCAATCTCTTTTTTTAGATTTTGTGAAAAGGTAAAGATTTAGGAAAGTAAATTATCTCTTACTTTACTCAAGATACCCACGGTATGTTATGGACTATCTCAAGATAAAAAAGATTTTCGATTACTGATAAACTTTGATGTTTTAGACTTCTGTAACACTAACCAATTTTAGTTTCCATAGAAGTTTGGCGTAGTTCACCATAATAAACGCCTTAGTTAAATCAAGAAACCTGTTTGCTTTCCAAGTTTGCACATATTTTGTGGATTTTTGGTTTTAAAATCTGTACTGGTTACTGGTTTTTAATTAAAATATCATAAAAGATTCTTAAAATCTGCCCAATTACAATATTTGCTTTGTTTTTATTGATTTACCATAAAAATAGTGTTCCATTTTTGCTGGCTTTTGACCCCCATTTGCAAAATATATATTAAACAAAATTGAAATTTTCCCAGAATTACAAGAATCTTAAAAAAAATTATTCCATTTATAGTCTTAGCTCCTTTTTATTTAACCCTATTTTCTATTTCTTTAACATATCTTTTCTATAAGAAGTAGCTCGTTTTAAATTGTTGCTTTTAGCTTTTTTAATTAAACTGTGTAATCCGTTCTTTAATATTTTCTATCTTTTTTTTTTAAATAACATGTTTCCAAAATTTTATGTATCGTTGATTCATATTCTTTACTATATCCAATGTAATCCACTCTTTTTTTTATTTTTGCTATTTTTCAGTTGGTCGTTGAGGTATTTTGGAGTAAACGTTTTGTTTTATTTTTTAAAGAAATGTTTCTAAGCATTAGTTTGAATTCATGTGGTTATTAATTATTATTACTTAAATTTTTTATTTCCCATTTTTTAGTCGGTCTTTATTGCCAATAAATATATTCTTTTGTAGTTTGTGTAAATGTAGTTTTTTTCGAAGACATAATAAGGTGGGGTGGTCAATAGTGAATAATATAATTGGTATATTTCTTATATTGTCTTTATTAAGATTTCGTATTTTAAACATATATGGTCTAAATATGCTTGTTTTCGTCTGGTTTTGTTCATTTGTGAATATACATGTAATTATCAACTAACTTACCCTTAAGATCCACGGTAAAACAACCATAAAATGCAACTGAAATGAAGCTAAAATAAACTAAGCAAAACTATTTTTTAAACTGCTTTTAAGGAAGAGGCCAGTAGGTGTTATAGACTTTTAAAGCATTTTAATATTAGTAATTAACACTTCTTAACACACAACTTTCCTCCAAGGCAATGTTATTTGTCTTCAGTTAAAAGATATAAATTCTTTTTACTCTAATGGAACTATTGTGACTTTACTGATTTTTATCTAAGTGGTTTGTAACATTTTAAAGGCCCTTTAGTAGCCTACATAAACATCTTTTCTGTTTTTTTTTAAATAATTTTACCTCCACTTGTCAAACTAATAGTACGTACTGAGATCGTTTAAGATATCACCGTTACTACTTTTCTACGATCGTGAATGATTTTTAAAAAAGCTACCACTATTAAAAAAAGTCTTATTGCCTAGCTGCTTATAGCTTGTCAAGAAAAATTGTTTTGTTCGACTTTATAAAATATAATTTACGTTTCTTGATGTACAGTTTTGCAGGTTTCAATGAAAAATTTAAAGCGTTTGAAAAATAAAGAATATATATTGTATTTTTCGTTGCAGTTATATTCGTATCAGTGGTGTAATGAATAAAAAAAATACACAGCTAAGAAAGATAATCTCTGTTAATTTGCCGATATTTTTTATTAGGTATTTCAAAGTAATTATACATTTATTAATCAATTTTATACAATATAAAAACATACACTTCATTTAATAATTGTCTCTTGATACTAGATGACTACTACTTTTAAACTTTATTTTTTTTCTTTCTTTTGGTGTCGTGTTCGGGCACCTCAACTAAATAGCCCATTGAGTTTCCCTTGTGTGTTCTGCCTTAATTATGATTCGTTGGGCATTATGGGAAGTTATAACAATTATGTTTAGTAGGTGTAAGAAGCTTTCCTGCATGAGCGGCACCCACTTCCTTAAGGACTTAGAAGTCTTGGCTTTCAATTCTGGGCGGTGATCAGTTTTCCTTCTTCTCCCTTCTTTTAGTTTTCCTCTTCTCTTCTTTCGTTTTTTCCTTTCTTTTTTCACTTAGTAATTGGAAATAATGGTGATCACACCCGAACGTAAAGTTACCGGAGGTAATTACTGTCGGTTCTCCCAGGGGTCATTGGGGCCACCATCGGTATGATTCCTTCACAATAATGTGGGCTTAACTCGTACTCTGTTCCATTTTCTTAATCCTCAAACCCCATTACATATTTGCTGACCGAAACCCAAATAAGTCAAAAACAACCACCACCTTCTTTTAGGTTACTGAACTCGTTTCATCCTTTCAACCAGCGCGTGTTTTTGACGTTCGCAAACCTGCTTTGCTAGGTTTCAACCTCGAATCAGGCCATATTCTTTGCTAAGACTTCTTCAAATCTTCCATCATTCACGCGTATATACCGGCCGCCAATCCCAAACTCTTGATTCCTTTAAAAAGTCGACAAATGCTCAGTTTCCTTACAAGTAATGTCAGGGTTTTAAGTTTATAATAAGGATTGGCTAGCCCACAAAACTGATACAAAGAAAGTCGAAAAATTTACATCAGCCTTTCGCTCACAATTTTTAGAACTTACCACTCAACTAGGTTCACCCAAATTCACCCCTAGTCTCTTTCTACTTCCAGAAACTCTATCAAACAGAATGCTCCTTGGTTCTCTGACCATGGTTTGTCACGTATCATACTCACTCATTTTAGGCAACCTGAAACTTGCCAATAACCGTCTGGTACTACATTGACTGGGATGGTCGAGGTTCTTCCTCAGCCACCCTTTAGGAATATCTGCTTCCTCATGTCTCGAATATGTAAACGAATTCCAAATAATTCAACTAGGCATTGAGACCTATTTCCCCAACTAAAGGACCCCATACTTCAATTACAAACAGTGGTTTTAAACGAAAGCCGGGTTTTAAAATTTGCCACTTTTAAAACCATTGAAAACGACGCACATAAGGGTTCGTTAAAACCATTTTTAAACCTTTTATTAACTTTTGTGCACCCGGGGTTAGCATTTTGACTCCACAGTAAAGAGCCTCTCGTCTTATTAATGATCCAACCTCAAAAAAAAGACTTTCCTTTTGCCCACCGTTGAGCTGTAGGGGATCTGTCACTCTTTTATAGGTATTTACACGGCTTCTGCTCAGAGAAATTGGCCACCATAAAATGTCAAAAACATTTTTTTTAGGGTTAGAAAATAAACCATTTCTTATTTTTTCAAGTAATCGTGATTTAAACCAAGTTATTACAGCCGTTTTGGATAATTTTTGCATGCATGTAGTTTTAAGTCTTTTGTTTTTCAATAATTTAATTTGCTAGATTAAGGTAGAAAAATAGTTGGTTCAGTAAAGATCTGTAATAATTTTTATTATATCTTTGGATTTTCGTTAATTTAAACTTGCTAGGAAAATTCAAGTCATATTTACTTTTAGTTTACTCGGTTTGTTTAAATTAGTTTAGTTAAAACTACTTAACTTAGATTTATTTGTACATTGCTAATAAGTTATAGTATATAAGTGTTTTTACACATTAACATTTACATTTTATAAATTAAGATGAAACAATCTTCAAAAAATTCCAATTATTTAAACATTATTATAGTAAACAAAAATTAAGTTTCTCTAAAGGTATGTGGATTCTCCGTGGCCCAAGTTCGGTAGTTCTGACTATTAACATAGCTCGACAAATGAAACCAAGCTTTATTAGAGAAGAAAGTACGGTTCAAGACATCAGTATTGTTAAGAATCTTATTAAACCATTGACAAAACTGCACCCTCTTTAACAAATCTGGTAAAAGAAGTTCTTGCAATACGGTGACCTAATATGGATGCATTTCCAATTTTTTGGTTAGTGCTTTATGGCAAGTACAAACAGGCATTCCTAAAAAATGTATGACACTGGTAACACAAATTTCAATTTTTATTTAAAATAGTATCTGTACCGCTCTGAGTAGACAAGTTCTCCATCGATTTGTTAGGACTGTGCTCCATTCGGGCAAGTATATCAAGAACAGGTTGTGTAAGCACGGTAGGCCATTCAGTGGACTTTCCCTTACAAATGCAGTTCTTGTTTTCAAAGCGATTAATTAGCACATTTCTGTGATGGACAAATGTTTCGTACTTACCAAGAGTGTCAGCAAACCTTTCGCTAAACTGGTTCATGTAACTTTGGAGAGAATACGACCAAGTTCCATCCTCATAACGAGTTGCACTTCAAATGTGCCATTATTATAAACGCATTTTGTTCCGCAGTCCACATTTTAAAACTCGAAATATGCAAAGTAGTCCTCAAAAGAACTGTTTTAAGCTTGTAAGGTTTGTTCTCGAAAATATTTTGTTCAAGAAAATCCGAAAAATTTTCAAAAAGGTATCCAAAAACAAAATACCGCCAACGCCAACAATGACCAAGTCTGTCAGTAGTGTCAAGTCAAGTTAACTTTCAAACAAAGCTTGCTGTGTAGCCAAGCCTAATTTTGCCTCATAAAAGGTTTGTTCTGTTGACCATTAACCTGAACTGATTCTAATTTTTTTGTAATTTTAACATTTTAGGAGGTTGATTGATTGATTGATTGATGACATAAATACACAAGTTGAGGTTTTGTCCGCCTCGACACTGCAGCCTACAGGGCTTGTTGTATCTCTTGTGTATTTGTTTCAGTTAAAAAGGTTTGACAACTTAGACGGGTGTAGTAGCCCTTTTACTGTTCTTTTCTGGTCTCCAGCCTCCTGGTGGTTAGTGTCCACCATGAGGTCTTGTTTTGTTTTCCAGTATGTAAGTGCAGGGCACTCATATATGATTTGAGAGGCTGTCTCTTCCTCTTCGTCACATGGTCTGCAAATGGGTTCTTCTCTATAGATGCCCATAGTGTGCCTATGTTTTCTTAGGGTGCAGTGTTCGGTTATTAATCCTGTCACTATTCTAATCTGATTCCTATTTAGTTTTAGTAATTCACTTGTCAATGCTTTCGATGGTGAGTCCAACATTGATTTACTGTGATATTGCCTTGGAATGTGGTTCCAGTATGACTGATGTTGTGTTTAAATCCACCGAGTCATGTACCCACATACCGAGGCCAAAAACATTGCTGCGGAGCCTCGCATGACCAACCTTGAGTTGACTTGTTGGAATGCCAATGCTTTTATGGCCGCTTGACTATCAGAGAAGACAGTAATGTCCCTGCCCTTATATCTCCTCCTCAAGTTCTCTCGCAGACAAAGTTCAATGGCATATATTTCCGCCTGGAAAATAGTGGCATATTTCCCCAGGGAAGCATAAGCATTAAACTTGGGGGTCATACCATGTATTCCTGCGCCGACTCCATTGTCAGTCTTGAATCCATCGGTATACCAAACCAAATTCCGAGACTGACCAGTAGATCGCTCACTACCGCCCCAGGTAAGCTGGGTTTTGTATGGTCTGTGTGTATTTATCCGTTTTGGCAATGTATCACTGCTCATCTCAAATATTGGGTTTGTGATACTGCTCGTTATTCTGGTGTGTCCTAGGGCAGGCCCAGAGCACAAGTTGCCGTTACATTTCAGCCTGTATGCCCCAATCCTCGCCTCGCCTTAATAATTATACCAAGAGGGGGTAGGCTTAGTAGGGTTTCCATGGCTGCAGTTGGAGTGCTTCTAATAGCTCCCGTTATACAGAGACATGCTAGTCGCTGGAGTTTGGATAACTCCAGCTCTGCTTTTCTCTGTTCTATTTTTGGCCACCAGATAGTTGAAACGTAGGTTATCATGGGTCTTACCACAGCAGTGTACAACCAGTGCACTATGCGTGGCTGAAATCACAATTCTTCCCCACAGCTCTTTTGGTAGCCATTAGAGCCATTTTGCCCTTATTAATCCAGGTTAGCTTAGAATCCAGAGTTAATCCAAGATACTTTACCTCCTGGACATGGCCGAGTGTGGTACCGAAGAAGTGAGTAGATATTAAATCATCCAGCTTCCTTCGTCTAGTGAAGGGTATTAGCGCAGTTTTGCCAGGATTAACAGTAATGTTTTCCTTGTTGCACCATCCCTCCACAATTCTCAGTGCCCTTTGCATAAGCTTCGAGGTTGTTTTGTTATGCTTCCCCACCACAAGTATAGTGATGTCATCCGCATGGATGGGTATAGAAGCCATTATTATTCAGTTCCACCAGGAGTTCGTCAACAACCATATCCCACAGTAGTGGGGATAGAACCCCTCCCTGTGGGCATCCTTTGACCACTGACACCTCCATTTTAAGGAGGTTATTTTAATGAGTCATTTTGATTTAAACATTTTCCGCTTTGTTCGGAGTTCAGAAACTGGTAAATGGTCACATAAAAATACAGGCAAAATTTATAAACTTTTTTCCAACTCGGCAACATTGTTAATAAGAGAGAAACCAAGCAGTGGAGCAACTATTACAAACCAAAATCGCGTGGTCACGTGGTTTACGGACATTAATGAGGGCACTGTATATTTTATTAAATGACCATTGTGTAAGGAAAGCATAAGTAATATAATTAGGTTTGCTTATTAATTAAGCTTATTAAAAGTGCCATTAAAAAATACTTTTTATTAAATTTCTTTTAAATTATTGGATTCTGCGAATAGGACATAGAAAAAGCAAATAATAAGTTTAATTGCAAAAAGGCGCCTTTATCACCACTTAAGCTGACCTTTGATTTAAGTACTCGGAAAATGGTCGCGTTAATTAAATTGTTCACGAGATAATCCTCTTTTCGAACTGATTAGACTTTATTATATAAAGCACTACAAAAGAACAGAACATGATAAATTGTGGTGTTTTCAAATAGTTGCAGTATTCTCTACTTAATTTACTGCAATAAAAGAAAGTAACAAGAATTTTCTTATTATCAAAATAGGTATTGTGGTTGTAATTATTTTAAGGATAACAATAAGTATAATTATAGTGTTAACATTAGTAGTGATGAAAAAAATGGTAAAATTATTAGAACGGTCCAAAAAAAAGCAAACTCGAAACAACATGTAAAATATATGTATATATATATATATATATATATATATATATATATATATATATATATATATATATATATATATATAATATATATATATATATATATATATATATATATATATATATATATATATATATATATATATATATATATATATATATATATATATATATATATATATATATATATATATATATATATATATATATATATATATATATATATATATATATATATATATATATATATATATATATATATATATATATATATATATATATATATATATATATATATATATATATATATATATATATATATATATATATATATAAAACAGGGTGTTTATTAAACATGCGGCAAAATTTAAGGAAATATTCCTTGGACTATTCTAAGGATATTTTGTTTGTCGATATTTTTTAATAGGTTTAAGGTTTAAATAAAATCTAAAACTTAACTGAAAATTAAATAATAAATTAAACATAAAATTGTAAGGATTTTAATAACCTTTTTGGGGTTTTTCCCTTTTCTATTTGAGGTGATCTGTTAGTTCAGGTGAGTCAATAGGACTGACCAGGCTCAGTCTCTATACCCTGGAACTAGGATCGGGCGGTCCCATTATATAACGTCTCTTTTGGCATGTACCCAATGGGGACTTTTTAATTAATAACAATACAGGACATATTTGCAATTTTTATCTTAATCTTAAAAAAAGACGATTTGAAAGTAACAAATTATTATATATTTCTTAATTTATTATATCTACATCCAGAAATATTGGTAAGCTTTTTATTTTTTTTATGGCAGATATAGAGCTCCTAGTTAAGGTAATATAGTTAACGCTTAATGAAATAAAACTTTTTATAATTATATTCTGCTTTCTTGTACGCTATTACGCTATTTTTCTCCATTATCCCTTTCCCCCTCCCTCCCACGGTAGCAATACTTCAATAAATCTTGGAATTTAAGATTACAAATTTTAATGCCAAATAATTTGTAATACCCTCAAAATGATTATATTTGATAAACTAAAAATTTACCTAATAAGTGCTGTTAACTTTTACTAAGTTATTTAAACACCATATAGAAAATATTATGCAGACATGTTTTCGTACGATGGAAGTTTTATCAATGCAAATCAAAGTGGATAAGTAGCATTTTTATATTACTTGGAAATACTTTGTTGATTAATGGAAAACCATTGCATTATAGTATTACAAAATAATTATATTTTACAGTGGTAAACTATTAATTTTCATCTGGTTGTTTCGAATGTAATTTATATATTTTTTCTACTCATTTTCAGTCGAATATATGTTAAATTTCAATACTAATAATAAAATGGTGATAACTGTTTACAATAGATTTTGCCTATGCTAAACACCACCCTTAAAATCGGGTATTTGTCCTTTGTAGGTAATTAAGTATTTTAAGATTATTTTTTAATATAATAAATTAATTTAATTGTTTTGTGTTTCATTTTCTTTAATTTAATAATCCAATTGCTGTTTTTATTAAAGAACCATTACTTAATGAAATCTATTTAATTAAGTTTAATTTTTTTTATTATGTTTTTTATTTAAGGGAATACTTATCAAACGGTGGATCATTCTATGAAATGTTATGTGCTTCTGTGATTTAAGATAAACTGATTTGTTTAGGATGGCTGTATGTGCATGGATCATTTGTAAGAAATTAAAACTCGTAACTGTTGCTTTGTTTTGACATGGATACATTTTAAAAAAATTACAATTATTCTGTTTTGTTTCCATTGTTAAATCAGTATTTGGATGTAAAGAGTTGATACAAAAAAATTATCTCTGCATACCTGTGAAGTACATTAGAATATCGTCTAAGTATCTACATCAATACAGATAATTTAAAAGTGAGAATCTGTGTTTTTTTTCTCCATATCAATAAAAAAAGGTTTTTTCTGAAAGAAGGCTAAGTTGATAACCTATGATAAGACCTTTATTAGACAAATATTTTTTTCCGTTAAACTGAAAGAAATTTTGTGTGAAGTAGATTTTATGTATATTATTTATCACATCAAAAAGAACTAAATAGTAGGGCTGATTATCCATAAGTATGTCTTCATGCCCAAATACACTTGCAAATAAAATAAATATTTTACGCCTTCTAAAATTACTAGTAAAATTAGTATTAAGTATTTAACTTTTAAGGGCTCTTACATAGAAGATATGGAAAAGCAAACTATGTTAGCAGATATTTTAAAGAGATGTTCTGAGAGATTTCCTCGCCGCCTACCCCTAAAATCCTTTTCTATTTACTATCCTTTCAAAATATGTAAACAGAATACAGAATCAATTCAACTAGGCATTGAGACTTATATTCCCCACACTAAAAAGAACCCCATAACTTCAAATCACAAACCGTGGTTTTCTAAATCCTGTGACAAAGCCAGGCTTTTAAAAATTCAAGCCCACAAAAGTTTCTCCAAAACTCTAGTCCCGAAAATCGACAGGCTAGCATCGAAGCAAGAAATAAGTATAATCAGACTGATCTCAGAAGGAAAAGACCGTTTTAACAATCAGATAAAGGATAAAGTTCTCTTTTGCTCAAATGGCAGTAAAGCTTTCTGGTCCTTTGCCAAAAATATTAGTCAAAACTTCTGCACAAATTCTTTTCCACCCCTAATTTCTAAAGATGAAATTGTTTCCACCTCTAAAGGAAAAGCTGAACTGTTTGCCAAACAATTTGCTGCCAATTCTACGCTTGATCCTTCTATTAATCTTCCTCTTCCAACAGTTGTCTCTGTTTCTCACAAAATCTCCGATATTATTTTTAAAGTTGAACAGATCAAGCGTACTCTTTCATCTCTTAATACTAAAAAATCATCCGGCATGGATAGCATACCAGCAATCGTCTTAAAAATGTGCTGCCGAGCTTGCACCTATCCTAACTCGCGTCTTTCGAATCTCTTACGATACGGGCATTGTCCCTGAGAGTTGGAAAGCTGCACGTGTGCAACCTGCTCCCAAAAAAGGATGCAACGCTCTCCCTTCTAACTATAGACCTATATTTATTTTTTCTGTTGTTTGCAAAGTAATGGAAAAATTCATGAATTCCCAAATCCTAAAGTATCCAGAAAAACACAAGATCTTACATTATAGACAGTATGGCTTCCGTCACAGAAGATCCACAGCTGATCTTCTTTCCTTTGTCTCACACAACTGGAACAAGTCCCTTGAGTTTCTTGGTGGGTTCCAGATCGTTGCTCTTGAGATATCCAAAGCTTTCTATCGGGTCTGGCATGATGGGCTTCTTAACAAACTTCCTTCTTACGGTCTTTCACCTAAGCTTTGCTCTTGGCTCTCCAGTTTCCTTTCTAATCGACGTATATCAGTTACTGTAAATGGTTATACTTCCAGCTTCTACCAAATAAATGCCGAGGTGCCCCAGGGCTCGGTGCTGGCACCCACGCTGTTTCTTCTACACATTAACGATCTTCTCTCTTCACAATTAATCCCATTCATTGTTTTGCTGACGATAGTACCCTTCACTCTAGTATTTAATTCCTTAAGCCACCATGTAATTCTGATTTGGAAGACAAGTGCAGGTTAATATAGATATCTCTTTCACAAGACCTTAAACTTATCTTAAATTGGGGTGCCAAAAATCTTGTTCAGTTTAATTCCACGAAAACACAGTCATGTTCGCTGTCGCGGAAAAAGTCTGCCAATGCTCATCCATTACATAATATGAGCGGCCAAGTTCTGCAGAACAAAGAGTCGTTTAATCTTGTCGGCGTTACCTTTAAGAATAACCTCAACTGACACAATCATATTACATCCATAGGATGCTTGGATTTCTCTTTCGAGCCAAAAAGTATTTCTCTTCTTCCAATCTGTATACTCTTTATGTATCTCAAATCAGACCCTCTTTAGAATATTGTTCTCATGTCTGGGTTCTATAGGTACTTTTACGGCTTCTGCTCAGAGGAATTGGTCAGTATAATTCCTTCTGGCAGCTCCCAACAGAACAACACGTAGTGCAACTTTTATGCATCCTTTTACAGTTCAATTAGAGAGGCGCCGAACTTCCCGCTTTCTTCGTTCCTTCATTCCTAGAGTGTCAAGACTATGGAACCTGCTGCCCGCAGAAGTTTTTCCTTCTCCTCCCAATCTCCAAATATTTAAGTCCCGTGTCAATAAACTCCCTATTACCACACTTCAGACAACCACGGTACGTTAATACCTAGGCCGTAGCCTTCGTGAACTGTCTCAATATAAAAAGCACAAAATAGAGAGAAAAGAAAGCTTTTTTGTAAAATAAAATAGTGAATATTTATAGTGTTTTTTGAGTAAAAACAGACATGTAACTAGTTTTTTGCGTAGGATTCAGTTTTTAATATATAAAAATAATAAATAATTAAAAAAAACTTTCTAGGAGCTGGTGTGACCAACGAAGGATGTATTTTATATTTAGGATCTTATTGCAAAACTTACACGTTTCTTTATTTTGTATGATGGGATGAATGATAACCAGGAGGAACTTGCTTTTTTCTAAAATCAAGATTTTTGTTTAAGCAAATAATGTGACAATATTTTTGTGACTTTAGTCAACAAGTAGCGGTAATTTGTACTTATAAAAATCATATATTTTATACTACGCACATAATACAAATCGATCCTGGAAATACAATATATACACGGATTAGGGTTTTTAGGAATTTTTATATTGCTTTTATTTAAGTTGGAAATATTAGACCCTTTTAATGTGTTTTCTTAAAAAAGTCCAACAAAAATGTATGACTAAAGTTAAAACATTGGTAAAAAGTATAATTCCTTTTTATTATTGCCCCACTTTCAAATTTTAGAACCAAAAATAACTTACACGCGGTTTTAACCTTTACTTTTAAAAAGATTTTAAGTACTTAGTTTATTTCTTAAGTTACTGTGAAACCAGTAGTGATAACTAAGTTCTTTAACTTACCCGACTTTAAAGATTACGAATGTCAAGTAAGGAAATTAAAAAGTTTTATAGTATTGTTTTCGTTGAGTATGCGGCATTAACTGACACAAAGTTACAAAGTTAGATGTCGCTTTCATAATCTAATAGCAAAATACATTTTAGAAACAGGAAAAATTATTATGGTATAGGGGATTGGTGGCACTTTAAAAGTTAAATTTATTTCTGCTAACTTTTTTATAATTTACTTTCATGCTTTTTTTTAAATTATATCTTTTATTAGTACACTGAACTAAATCCGGATTTGCTTTTTTGTAAGACGGTTTTAGAATATTTCATTTTGTTAATAAAACATTTAAATATTTCAAAGTTTAGCAGAGTATTTACCTACAATTTTAACTTCTTGTTAAGATTTTTTAGGAATTACTTAAACCACTCTGGTATTCAATTTCGTAAGCCACCATGTAGTTCTGATTTGAAAAACAAGCGCAGGTCAATGCAGATATCTCTTTCACAAGACCTCAAACTTATCTTGGGTTGGGGCGTCAAAAATCTAGTTCACTTTAATACCTCGAAAACACAGTCATGTTTGATGTCGCGGAAAAAGTCTGTCAATGCTCATCCATTACATAATATGAACGGCCAAGATCTACAGAACAAGAGTCGTTTAATCTTGTCGGCATTACTTTTGAGAATAACCTCAACTGGCACAAACACATTACATCCAAAGCCTCAGCAGCTTCAAAAAAGTTTGGATTCCTCTTTCCAGCCTAAAAATATTTCTCTTCTTCCCATCTATATACTCTGTATGTATCCCAATTCAGACCCTCTTTAGAATATTATTCTCGTGTCTGGGGAATGACGTCCCCTACAACACTTAGCATTCTGGACTCCATTTAAAGGAGAGCCGTTCGTCTTATTAATGATCCCACGCTTACAGAAAGGCTTCCTTTTCTTACCCACCATCAAGCTGTAGGGGATATGCCGCTCTTCTATAGATATTTTCACGGCTTCTGCTCGAAGGAGTTGGCCAGTATAATTTCTTCTCTGGCAGCTCCCAACAGAGCAACACGTAGTGCAACTTTTATGCATCCTTTTACAGTTCAGTTAGAGAGGCCCCGAACTTCCCGCTTTCTTCGTTCCTTCCCCACTAGAGTGTCAAGACTATGGAACCTGCTGCCCGCAGAAGTTTTTCCTTTTCTTCCCAATCTCCAAATATTTAAGTTCCGTGTGAACAAACTCCCTTTCACCACACTTAAGACATCCACGGTACGTTAGTACTTAGGCATCAGCCTTCGTGGACTGTCCCAAGATAAAAAAGAACTCCAGTCAGAAAGGTCAAAAATAAGGTCATTTAATGTTTAAAACAAAAAATTTTGCTTAGGATTTTTTATGCCCAGTTGTAAAATAGCAGCTTAAGTTTTAGTGCAGATGAACTTTACTAATATATTCATTTTAGATTTTATTGCGGCAAAATTTATAATTTTTTTAAACCGCTGCTGTATTATAATTATATATGAGTACATTAAAATACACGACTTTCCCGACCCCCTCCCTGCAACCGGCTTCCACCCTTACGCCCTTGAAATGTGTCCCGTTTTAGAGATTTTTTTAATTTTCAGAAAAACTACACTACCTAGGGCAAATTAGTCTAGGACTGAATTGTTAATTACTAAATTACCTACAAATAAGCAACATTCATTTTGATATGAGTTATGGTTTCCAAAGTATGCTGCGTCAAAGTTGACTGAAAATCTGCATTTAGCAAAATAAAACATTTAATACACAGAAAACAATAAAATGTATTATTTTTTGCAAAAAATAAGTTTATATTGTATTTATTATAATTTAAAATAAATCAGTATCGTCATTATTATCTTCTGAAGTTTTGTTGAAGCAAGTGTGGCCCCGACATTGCATGCACATGGTGGAGCAACGCAATCCAACTTTTACATATCCACATCTTTTTCCGCACCCTTTTTTGCAGCTACATGATACTATTTTAAGTATTGACTGTGAAGCTGGTAACTTTGTGGTATATACGGGGGATAAAAAGTTATTATTCCTTTCCCAGTCCCAGTTTTCTGGGTTCAATGCGTTTTCTCGCTATAATTGAACTGGATGAACAGTACGTATTAAATGCTGACGAGCTGCGGCTAAAAATCTTGGGAGCTTTGATATTATCACTGTATTCGTCCTCAGACAAATATATATTTATTAAAGTGGATGTACCATAGCTTGTTTAAACTTTTTTCGCTATGCTTAGCCGCATACAAGGCAAGAATAAATCGTTCTCCTGCTTCTACTACTTGTTCGTATGTGGAATCTGGTTATTGAAAATATTATTCGTACCTTTCAAGACCTTTTTTACTGAGCACAATAAACGGAACCTTTTCTTTGCCGTAGAATGCTGATGTAGTATCGCAACCACTTATTGCATGCAGAAAGAGGATCGATTCCCTGCAATTTTTAACTACATCTCCATCAATTAAGCATCGAGTGCTGTAGGTCCTCTTCTTGACAGTTCCTTGACCTTCTTTTAGCAAGAATATATTTTTGTTTAGTGGAGTAAGACCAAGTAAAAGTACCAACAGATCTATATCTTGTCCAACCACTACGACATTCTCGTTTCTTTCGGCTTCTTTTATTGCAGTGTGAACAATGAGCATATCTGCGTCGTCATTAGCTGTTAATGTTCTTATCCTCTCGTGGTCCAGTCGGTTGCTAAGCTGCAAAATAAATCTTTTTTTTATTTTTTATGCTTTCTGCTCAGTAGCTCAATAGCCCAGATGCCACGTACAAGCAAGTAGTAGAAGCAAGAGAACGATTTATTCTTGCTTCTTGGGGCTAAGCAAAGCGAAAGAAGTTTGAACGAGCTAGTACTACTTCTTCAGCCGCAGCCCGTCAGCATTCAATGCGTACTACTAATAATAACTTTTATCCCCCGTATATACCACAAAGTCTTACCACAATTAACCAGCACCACAGTCAATACTTAAAAAAGTATCATGTAGCTGCAAAAAAGGGTGCGGAAAAAGACGTGGATGTGTAAAAGTTGGACTGTAATTGCATAATGTGGCCCTTTCTTGCTTCAGCCTCCCGGGAAATTATGACGATACTGTTTGTTTTTTATTATAATAAATACAATATAAACTTATTTCTTGCAAAAAAATAATAAATTTTTTTTTTGCTATTATTAAATGTTTTATTTTTGCTAAGCATTTTTTTTCACGACGCACAACGAAACTATATCTCGTTTCAAAATAAATGTTGCTTATTTGTAGGTAATGTAGTAATCAACAATTCAGACCTAGACTAATTTTTCCTAGCTAGTGTAGTTTTTCTGAAAATTGAAAAAATCTGTAAAACGGGACACATTTCAGGGGCGGCAGGGTTCAAGCCGATTGCAGGAGGAGGGGCGAAAGAGTCGTCAATTTAATGTACTCATATATACAGCAGTTATAAAATAAAATTATAAATATTGCCGTTTCGCCCATACATTGAAATCTAGAATGCGTATACTTTGCTGGTATTTGAACCTCATAATAATACGTTGCTGTCAAGTGATTGTCAAAAATGACAGCAATTTTTTTTAACGGGCAGGTTCAGG
>JAHBCN010003484.1:0-74616 GCA_019359885.1 Listronotus oregonensis | reverse complement strand
TTATAAATTTTTTAAATTTAAAAAAAATTATTTTAAATTTTTTTATTTTATGTTTTTTAAAAATTATTTAATTTTTTATATTTTATTTTATATATATATATATATATATATATATATATATATATATATATATATATATATATATATATATTATATATATATATATATATATATATATATATATATATATATATAAAATATATATATATATATATAATATATATATATATATATATATATATATATATATATAAAATATAAAATATATATATATATATATATATATATATATATATATATATATATATATATATATATATTTATTTAGTTCGATACCTGGATTAATAATAATTACATTATTCGTACAGCCCCGGATGAATAGTTTTCCCCAAAGTTTTACATTACAGCTTTACTTTACTGGATTTTTTTTTTTTTTTATTTATTAAATTAATCTTAATTTTTTTAATTTTTAGTATTTGGAAATGCCTTTATTAATAAATATCAAAATGTATCATTTTTTTTTAAAAGAACGGTAAACAAAAAAAACCCTATGCTATGAAAAGATAGTATAAATAACTAAACACGGAAAAACCCCCATGAGTTTTTTTAAAAAAAAAGGCGACTTGTTAAAGAGTGCCTGAAAATAAAATTTTTTTTTACTGCCGTTTGCCCCACAGTTTCAATAAAAATGTATGATTTACCCAAATTTCTAGATACATAAATGGTGGGGACTTAACTAGCATTTCCAAATTTTTTTCGTTCCTCCCCAAAAAGGTGTGACTTTTTAAGAAAAATTAAATATTAAAAAAAAAAACAAAATATAATAAGACAGTTGGAATGTATAATGGCTAATTTCCGACGCAAAAAAAAAAAATTTAAAAGGTGTCTTTTCACAGAGAGGGGTAAAAATTTTTTACCCAGAACTTTTTTGTTTGGATGTTTTTCTATTTTTGGGTATGTTATGCATCTATAACACCACAAATTTTTTGTAATATTAAAAACCTGCAAAATCTAAAAAATAAAATTTTTTTATACAAATTGCTACTACAATTGTTATAAATATTAATAGAACTTTTTTGCATTTGCCATTGATGATACTAGTAAAGGTCTAATTGTAATAATTGGGCTGTTGACCATTTTTGGCTGCACTCGGGCTGGCATACTACGTGCACTGTTTTTTTAACTTTTGCCATCAAACGTAAAAAAATGACTATATATTTTCCCAATATTTGACCCGGATTTTTCCCCCTGGGATTTTATGGTACTTACTGCGGCCCACGTCTGAAAGAATTTCATCGTAATTTTAAAAATTTTTTGGGCAAAACTACTCGCGTTTACTCAACAGACGAAACTGACTTTGAAAAAAAAACAAATGCCTACTTGATAAACAACGTTTGTAACCACGCACGGTCTGGAGAATCTAACAATTATTTACAGTTAAAATTAAAAAATTGGGACAAATGTTATAGGTAAAGGTGTTAAAGGTACAGAACACTATTTTCTTATTTTTCGGTAGTAGATAAAACATTGTACGTTACAGGTGCGTATAAGCATAACTACTAACTTAAATTGTTGAAATCATGTTCATAAACGCAATAGTAGTATAAATAACTTAACTAACTTATAACTAAATAATTACTGAAAAATAAAAAAATAGGTATATATTATTTAAAAATATAGTACTGGTTTAAAAAAAAATAAAATATTTGCCCTTGAAGAGTAAGTAACAAAAAGTTTCTTAGTTATTTTTAGAAGTTTTCAAGCAGTTACAGAAGAAAAGTGTTCCCCTAAATAATGGAAGGATCGTAAGTGAAAAGGACAGGGGTCGGTAGGCCCTATAACCGGTCCTAAAGGGTATAACGTGTCAATGGAAAATATATCAGATAAACCAGGTTTGGCTTTTAAGAATATATTGTTTTGGTAATATACAAAATATACGAACATACAAATGTCAAAATGGATGGTCAACATTGTTTTTTTAAGGAATATTAAAAAATATTAAAGTAAAGTCTGAAAATGTTTATTAAAATTTTTTAAATGGTCAAGGTAATAAATATAATTCAGTAATTCTAAATAGGCCCGAGGTAGGAAACTAATTTTTTTTTAAAGTTAATACTTAAAATTTGAAAAAAAAAATTTAAATTTTAATTTACATCGTGCCATCTGCCATTTTTTAAAATACTTTAGATCCTTTTAATCGAATGTGATTTAAGTCTACCTTCAAATGGCGGTAGATGTTTTATCCTACCTTAAGGCAGCTATGTATAAAGTTCTTACAATTTTTTTTATCAAAGTTAATTTTTTAATGAAACAAATATTTTAAACTGGGAATCATCCCACTCAAAGCTCAGATAGGAGTACTGTATTAAAAACATGGGATAATCAGGTTAAAAATTTTGACAACCCCCTTGGGGGAATTTTAAAAAAAAAACAAGGTTTTTGTCACGTTATTTTTTTGTTTTTTTTTTTTTTTTTTTAAATTTAAAAAATTTTTTAAAATTTTTTCTAAGACTTTTTTTTAAAAAAATCAAAAAAACGAAACCTCAATATAAAATATAAAAAAATTTTATAAAAAAAAATAAAAAAAAAAAATATATAAAAAAAAAAAAAAATAAAATATATAATATATATATATATATATATATATATATATATATATATATATATATATATATATATATATTATATATATATATATAAAAATATATAAAGACAGAGACATATATAAAGAAAATAAAATCTTTAGTCCAAACTGTTATTTATATTATTAAAAAAGTGGTACTTACTTGATAAGCAACATACTCAATACACCAAAAATTCTATTTTTTGGAACTGCTGCTACATATTTATGAGAAATTTGCTTAAAACAATTTTAGTCAATTAATAAAAAAATGTATAACACTTAATTTCGAGAGAAATTTGCTTAAGTTTACTAATTACCTTGCAAATACCAAAACTTTTATGTAGGCTAAGCACTACGAAGTGCTTTAATCTATTGCTATTACTATCCAGGAGATAAAGAGAAAATAAATAAAGTGCAAAAACTTTGATGATATTTAGTACACCACAGAAAACTTTTAATTAATGCTTAAAAGGTTTTTCTTATTCTGTGAGCGTTAAAATTTAATTAAAGCATAATATCCTAAAGTTAAGTGAAAAATTTGCATTTCTTTATAAGTAGTTACCATAAATAACCAGATAAATACCAAGCTAAGGTTAACTAAATAAAAAAAAAACAAATGAATTTCTTATGAGACTTTAGGGATATCACTCTTTAGTTTAGGCAAAAAATCGTAAAAATTAAAATACGATTAATATTTAATAATACTGTAATACAAACTATACAAGGTGGTTTGGAACAGCCATAATCCAGGTCAGGCTGTCTCGAGTACTGACTCAAATATCTACTAGGTACTTACATGCTCAAGTACCGAAAATAACATTCTAAACCGTTGTTAACTTTTAATAATTGCTAAGTCCGTTGCTAAATTTAACAACGCGATCATCACTCGGCCGTATGTATTCAAATACAAACAACAATATCTAGTTGTTGCCTCGTAACCAATAATTTAAAATCTGAAGCGGATTGCTAATAGAAAATGGCCCTTTATGTTTTTAATAGAGCTGCGCTGTCATTTTAAACTCCCACCATGTGGATTGTTAAACAAACGTGTAAATGCGCAGTTCGCACAATACTTACAGCCGAGTGACGATCTAGTTGTTAAAGATAGCAATGGACTTAACAATTTAAACAAAGAGGTAAAAATGAATACTCTTGGCAACAGGGCATAACTAAAACGTTAACTATTTGTAAAAAATAATTTTGTTCGGAATTTTGCATTTAAAATCAATTAAACATATAAAAAATTACCTGTACATACTATGACCGATACTGCAAAACTTCTTTAAATTTGCTTTCTTAACATGTTCTCTGACATAACTCTTGCTTCGAAGTCGTCCATTAATCACGTGGGGCTCGACAGGGGGAAGGGGTTTGACAAAAATCACGAAATGTCACAAGAAGGGAGGAAGGGGATGTAGTGAGATACCACGTGTATTTATTTTGTCGTTGAACGCGCGGTTTTTAAACCATCGAGAAGCGGCGTGTGAGCTTGACTCGCCGTTGTCAGGCAACGATTCCAATTTTTTGCGGTCCTTGATTTTCTAGATTTAAATTAAATTATACTTACCTGTAATTAAAGATAATATTCTAAAATTTTTAAGATCCTTTGTATTACAAAAATACACCTGATTTCGGGCAGGAAGGGGTGGTTAGCCTTAAACCTCACCACGTATTACCAGCGGGAGAAGGGGTTAAGAAAATGCCTAAAAAATCACGTGATTAATGGACGACCCCTTATTACATTTTCTTGATAAAATTAGATTTTTTTTTACTTTTAGCAGAACAAGCAAAACTTGTATTTTTATTAAGAATTTCTTTCCACTATTTACGACACCCATACTTTTTATTAAAAACAAAGTAACAAATATTGATCTAACATCCTAACTTTCTAAAATCCAAAGTGTCGACATTTTTACTCGAGCCTAACTTATAAAATGTTCCTTTAACATTTAGGTATTTCCATACCTGTGTTTTAGTATATTTTTAGTTGATGAAAAGTGTCATGCATATTAATTGCTTTTTTTATTGTTAACCTTTTTAGAGAACACCAGGATCTGAGGCGCAGAAAATTGTGTGTCACTAGAAAGCTACTCAGATTACTTATCGCAACCTTCAAGCATATACTACTAAAGGCAGCCTTGCAACTTGGTCGTGCGAACAATGTATGTGAGCGAGAAAGAAGAATAAAAGTACAATATTTCTATACATAGGTAGAAAAAGTGTAAAAAGTTCTAGATCAAGTTTTACCCCTGAAGTGCATTTGACTTGGATTTCGAACCAGGCATTGGGGCGAATCGGACATATACCACATCGGGTCTCTAACGGTTTTTGTAGTACCGCATGTTATAGCTTTGGTCACGTCATTAACTTAAGAAAAAGGTTAATTTTTAAGAAAAAAATACCTAAAATTCTTTTGATTATTTTGTTTTTAAAAAGTATAGATAGACAATAAACAGTAGTAAGTAATCAAATTCTTGTAAATAAATAATTTTATTAATATTTATTAAATTAAAACAGCAACTTTCCAGGAAAATAAAGCAAATATTTTGCCTACTCTAAATGTACCTACCTGAATTTACCAAGAAAATGTAATAAGCATGAGTTATATTAAAGAACCTGTTAAAAAACCAAATTAAAAGAAGTTCTTGCAGCATTGGTCACTTGAGCTATTTATCCGACAGCTTGTTTTTGAAGAAAATATATAAAATTGCTTTGTTTGAATGCCAAACCTATTTTTTTCACATTCCGTGCAAAGTAATTATTTTTTTATTTTTTTGTTGATTTTGAACGTAATACCCGAACTATATTATTTCTTGTCATCCACTTGCCATGAAATGTGCTACGTCGCCAATTTTTTCATTTTTCACTCTTTGTTAAATTTAACACATTGTTAAGTCCATTGCTTACTTTACCAACGAGATCGTCACTCGGCTGTTAGTGTTTCAATAGTCAAAATCAAATATAGCGTTTTAGCACTAAAAAAAAATTTGAGGCTGGACAGAACCACAGCCCAATAATTTGTTAGGTTTTAAATCATTGGTTGACCCGTCCGGTTTTAATATTTAAATCAGTGAACAAAAAACCAAAATATGTTTGATTTTAAATTTTTACTTATCGGGCGCAGTGCCGATTTTAATCTGTTTGTCACAAAATTTTACTTAAAAAATAAACCACACTTTGTTAACATTGATTATACAACTCATAGTGTATTTTTCCTATATTAAAGGAGTGATTAATAAGTGATAATCATGCATGCTACCTTTGACAATCACGCATGCTACCTCTGATAATCGTTTATGCTACCTGGCTTGGTGGTTTGATTTTGCTACTGTATACCATAGCAACATATATGTATACTCATCCTATGTCATAGAATTATTTTTACTTTCAAACTTATAATGGCAAATAAAACGACATTTGGTAGTGACTCGTTTTTATTTGTTGTATAATCTTTTGAATACAACTCGATGATTCGTGATTTCCTTAATACTTTTACCTGGCACTTAACGCGTTAATCAGGCAACCTCCTACGGAGTCGTTGTTTCCTGATTAACGCGGTTCGTGCAGGTAAAAGTATTATACAGTAATTACTAAATATCTTGTATTTCATTCGATTATACAACTTATAGTGTATTTTTCCCTGTATTAAAGAAGTGATTAATAAGTGATAATATGCATGCTACCTTTGATAATCATGCATGCTACCTCCGTTAATCGTTTAAGCTATCTGGCTTGAGTGGTTTGATTGTGCTACTATGTATCATAGCTACATATATGTATACTTTATGTTATGTCATAGAATTATTTTACTGTGAGACCTATAATGACAAATAAAACGAGATTTGGTAGTAGCTCGTTAAATAAAAATTATATTTTGTGCTACTATTTTTTAAGGGGTGGGGTAGAGTTGTTCTTATTCGCTGTAAAATCTTTTAAATAAAACTTGATGTTTCCTCAATGATTACCTTAATACTTTTACCTGACATTCGACGCGTTAATTAGGCAACACAACTCTTACGGAGTCGTTGTGTTTCCTGAGAAACGCGGTTCGTGCCAGGTAGAAGTATTATACAGTAATCACTAAACATCTTGTTGTATTACATTTGATAACAAATAATATGAAACCTTCAATAGATATGGTATATTAAGTCAAGCTACCGAAGCGCTTTTAATAATCAACTTGTATTTAAAAATTTCCGTTTTGATTGTGTTTAAAGTTTTTTTTATGTATTACGGTTTCTATTAAAAGAATGGGGCATTACATTAGCAACTCAAATCTATTAAATAAAGTGTAATTTTTATTTCATAAGAATTCAAAAATGTTGATTTACCGCACTAATCAAAAGACTAATCAGAATTCAAAAAACCTAATTATTTATGTAAGTAATGACTTGATTAGTGCTTAGAAGCTAAATAATATTTGATCATCAGGTGTTATAGCTGAAGGTATGAACTTTTGTTAAATAAATAAATGCTTTGTATATTATTTTCTTTAATCAATATAAAATGTGAAACTAGTACTGTTTTTTCAAGAAACATTTCCGTCAAGAAATTAAAAAGCTCAGTTTTTAGAGGCGCTTAACAGGTATATTTTTATTACGGCTTTTAGTACGTTTAATTAAGTAATATTGACCTTTCAGCAACATTTTTTATTGGTTTTTCTGCTTATTTTTTTATATCCATACTTTTTTAGACCTAAAGCGATGAAATACGTGCAGTGATTAAAAACTAACAATTTCCAAGCAATTGTAGTTTTAATTTAAAACCAACCGTGCGGAAAATTGGATTTATGAAAAAGAAAATTGGCTCTGAAGACTCAGAAATAAAACATCACCCAGGGTTAACCGGATTTTTTTCAGTATTTTAGTATGGTAGTTTTAAGACTTGCTGTTTTAGTGTGAATCATATTTATAGTAATATTTAATTTTGTAAAATATTTGGTCCTAAAAATCCAAATCTGTGTAGAAATTGCTCATGCACTTATATTTGTTATTACTTAAACTTAAATGATACTCAATTACTCTACGTTGTAAGTCCAAATGATAAGAGTGACTATCATTTTTTCCTCGTTTGTACACTTCCAATCTGTTTCTATCGTATGCCAAAATTATGATTCGTTTTTTCTTACGGTTTCAATGTTTAAATCAATCGTAAGTGGAAAGTTTACGACTTTTCCCCAACATCTCAGCTGGCGTTTTCAAGTAAGATTTCCTTAAGCGCGACTTGGAATAGGGGGCTCTGGTCCTCTGTCTGCCAGGCATCTCTTTTATTTTGATTAGAGATAATGCACAAACAGAGAAACAGAAACGCAAACCGAGAAGAAAAACAAACCCAGTCAACTGTAGAAACTGACTAGATAGAACTGAGATACAAATTAAGTAAGCGTCACACTCTAAAAGATAGAAAAGGAGTAACAGAGTTTATTTTAAGTCCAGCTGCCGCCAAGGACACATCATTTGAAAATGCCAGCTCAAGTGGCATTTAGGGAAAGTTTTCGGTAAATTTGCAATAGTGTAATTCATTAAACTATATTAAAGTATAAAAGATCACCATTTTGACTAGAATATTTTCCTATAGAGGCTTGCACGTAACAGTGTTGCCGATGTGACAGATAATTATTACTCTTGGGTATAATTGCTAATTGGGAACTAAGATGTTTGGCATTTAATAAACAAAATATTTTATGTGTGTCTTCATTATAAACCGCCGTAAAGTGGCCTTTTATGTATTTATAAAATAAAATAAGTGTTAATTTACTTTTTTGTGATATTTAACACTACGCGACGTTAGAAATATTTTTAATCTTTATTATTTACATGCACAACATTACACTCAAATTATTAATACCTAGTTGTTATTTTAAACAGTAACAATTATTACACATTTTCATTAATATTATTCATTGCAAACTTATTGATGTCGTAGGCCTGATATTGGCAACAGTAGGTCTGCTTAGCGAAGGTTTTTGAGTATGAGAACAAGACTTTGGAAGTTAAAGTTAGTTAATATTTTAATGTTATCGTACATAAGATCCTTTATGTTATACGTACATGAACATGGATGGCTTTATTGGTCTTGTGAGTTTATAGCCTCGCTCGCTCGCTTGCTCGGCCACAAAAAAAGACACTCCATGCTTTATGTAGCTAACACAAATAGCTATGTGGGTTTTTTAATATTCAAAGGTTCCACTGGTGAAAGCTTTTCTCTTTTTCCGTTAAATGTGAAATTGCAGTTAGCATTGCTTAGTTTAAATTATATTTTTGACGAAAGCGATTTCTTTTATGTTTTAGCAATTTAATTTTTAAGTTGCGACCAATTTGGGTTTTCCAAAAACCTTTTAACTTACTTATTGTCAAGTTAAACAATTTAATTTTAATATAGCACCTTTTTTCAATAAACAAACTAATTTACTTAGAACTACCTTTTTTTTTTAAACAAAAAGCGGCGAAAGTGTTAGACAATATTATGTGTTTAATACCTTTTTTAACCTTTGGAAATCTTTTCATTGTCTTTTTCTGAACGTTTACGTTTTTTTATATTCCTATATAACCATTTTTGGGTGATAAATAAGAATATCACAGCTTAACAGTAATAAAGTTTTGTAAAAAAAAATTAAACCCAAGAATATTCGCGTAATTGACGTCATAACACTGTCTAACAACTTAGCCGCTTTACTGTTTTTAAAAATAAAGGTAGCATTCTAGTCGATCAATTCTAAACTCTTTATTAATTAATATTTTATTGTTGTATATCTCCGATATTCTTTAATCTGTACGCTCATTGGTACTGGTTTTGCCTACGGTAGAGTTGTCATATTTTCAAATTTTATAATTTAATTTTTCTAATCATTTAGACATTCCGGTTTAGTATTTGTCACTTTTGTTTTTAAAAGCCCCAATATGGTATCGATGTTATAATTTTTTTGGGTGTTGATTACTTTTTAAGAAATGCTTTTAATGCATTGTTTGTTTGCTGAACAGGTTAACGTTTTTTATAGTTCCTATATATTAATTACATTGTTTGTAAAATTATTAAAGAAATAAGAATATCACAAAACAAGAAAAAGTCAAGTTTAATTAAAAATATTTATTTTAAATTTAGCAACAATCTTTAAATTGACTTCATATTTCAAAGAGTATTTTTCCATTCAAATTTTAGCAAAAAGTTCAATTAAGCAGTGTCAGGTAACGAGAAATTCACAAAATTAAACACTTTCAGTAAATAAAGGGTAAAAAAGTTTTAATTTATCCAGTTGTGCACCGAGAAAACGAGAAATAATGGGGTGATGTTTAAGTTTATTATCAGATAATTTAAAGATGAAATAGGAGACTGTTTTATATTCGAAATAAATATATAACAATCAATATATTTATTTTTATTTTCAATATATTCAGTATAATTGGAAAAATTTTTGGCGATAAAATTTATTTGCGGAAATAATTAATGTAGTCTTAAACCCACCCCATAAAAACATAAATCGTCACTTTTTTTATTTATTAATAACAATCAGGTAATAAAACAACGTAAGTATGAAAAGTTTTAAATGATCACAACATACGTATTAACCATTCATCAAAATTTTCTACCCACTTTTCTTTCAGTAAGGAATTACAAATTTATTAAAAGCTGCAGTTAAGTCCTCTTCGGACTAAAAACGTCTACCATTAAGTTACTTTTTACGTAGGAAAACAACCCAGAATCGCACAGTGCCAGATCTGGGCTATACGGTAAATAATCTACCAGTTTTAAGGTAAAGCTTCGAAAAAAATACCGTAATTTGGTAACATCGCAGTTCAGAAGCTTTATCATGGTGAAACCATCAGGAATCAAGAAGTGCGTTAGGTCTTAAGTATCTAAGGATTTTAACTACTTGGAGCAAGCAAATATAAGTGTACCAGCTAAATGTAGCTTTCTTTTCTATGTCCAACAACGCAGTCGTAATAACTCCTCATTTGCCGAAAAAGACAACGATCAGTATTAATACCCAAAATTTGGTTTAGGATTTTGTCGGCATGTCATAATACATAATAAAGCCTTGTTCTGTCCCATGTGATGATTGAATTTGTTTGGGAAAAACGACCAGGATCAAATTACTTTAGCATTTTGTAACACCAGGTAATCCGCGTTGCTCTTCATTTGTCGGTTAACAAGTGAGGCAAAAACAATGAACAAATCTTGGGTAGCTTAAAATGATTATGTGGTATTGAGTGTTAAGTCGATAAATGAATCTTAAACATGTGGTATACTTTCCTGTATGGCACACGTCTATTTTCTTCGAGGAGTTTTTTACAGCGTCAATATTCTTTTGAGTCATTACATTAACAGGTCGGTCTAAACGTTTAATAGTATCCATTTTATAATTAAATTACTGGTAAACTGTCCAACATACCAAATACTTGCTTCATTTAAGCATAGTACTCATGTATTGATTAAACTACATCAAAAAATGTACAAAAAATTAGGCGATTTAATTCAAACGTGTTGCCGTTTTGAAACTCTTCTCTGCTATATCTCAGGTAGTACCAAAATATGACAGACAGTTTTTGATATTCATAGCTAACTTAAGATGGCAGGTAATTTATTTAAAAATTCTATACCAAATCATAGGCGTTGTACAAAGTACTATGTTTGGATCGTCAGAATCTCATTTCAGGATAAAAAAATAAAGAAGTGACAATTCATGTTTTATACGAGGTCTTTGAGGCTTTGTTGTCGGAACCGGAACAAAATAGCTGAAGTGGTAAAGACAAATATTTGACTGTTAGGACAAGATCGCAAACAGCATTTATAGAAAAACTAGGTGTACTCATAAAGCCCATGATAAAAAACAAGAAGACGTGAAAAATAAGAAAATTCTGGAAAACTACATTGCCGAGGATACGCATCTAATGCTGTGGGATCATAAAGTTCTGGTCAAAACCCAATGAGACAAGAGGGTTATTAGGACTTATTGGTAATTGAAGATGATATCGATGATTTCCAAAGTGGTCTATATCTAGCATCAGAAGTGGACTACGACCTGCAAGTAGTCCACGTCGGATTTCAAAAACGCATTTGAAGTTTATAAGTTTAGAGCGACCAAAATTAAGTTAGCAGTGGTCCAAAACCGAAAAACATGGCAAGTGGTCCACAAGAGTCAGAAATAATACTGACCATGTGGCCATATTAAAGTTATGGCAACTCTTAATTGGTAAATTCGTTAATCGCTATATCTAAGTACTCATGGATTACTTTCAGTAACTGGTCAAAAGCTTTTATTGTATTATATTGTAGTAAATAGGGAGGCTCGGCTCAACATAGCCCTACTCCCACTTGAACCCACGAAGATCTTTTGTAAATACCCTCAATTCCCAAACCTTTTTCAAAGTTGGAGATGTTTTGGGGGACAAGTTGCCTTTTCTAAATGAGCCTTTGGCGTGTTAATTCGCTCGATCTATCATAAAATCTGCAGAGTTCATTGTTAGTCTCTCCCATCTTTTTGAGGTGACACCTCAGAGGTCTTATGTGTCCTGAGAGGACGTTGACTATCCTGAGTTCGTTTTTTTGGTGTTTTAATAGAATCTTAGGCGATTGTAAAATGAAACTCTTCGCCTGTCTTTGGCCTGGAGCGTTGTGACCTCTATTTGTATATCATAAAGCTTTTAACTTTGCTGGGATACTATTTTAACAATTTACAATTACTAAAAAAGAAAATTTAAATCAGACCTGTTTAGAAACGTCTGTATTATTCTTGAAATTCATACAATAAATACCACACCTCTTTATCTTTAGTTGGATAAAACGGTCAAAAAATTAAACCAACTCTTAATAAAAATAAAGTAAATACACAACCAAGTGGATGTGACACCTATGTATAACCATTTTTCTTAGCCTATTGCTCTGCAGTTTACCAGGCAAATGAAAAAACACCTGAAAAGATTATTTTTAAAGTAGTGTTGTAGCTTTAAGTCAATGTCCTAATGAAGAGTCAGCAGAAAATTATGTAAATTTAGTCAGTAAACAGCTGCAAGATATATATAAAGGTGTCTGTAAGAAGAAACAAAAAGAAAGTGACCGTAGAGAATTCCGCTATGACTTAAAGGCTAAGGGATTTATGGTCAATAAAAAAGTTTAGTTATTCAATTTAAGAAAAACAAGGGACGTTTACCAAAACTTTAGATGTCATGTCATCTAGAGTAATGACCATAATAACAATTTGGTGTACCGAATTCAGAATGGACCACAGGCGAAGTTGAAAGTAGTGCATATCTCGCTACTTAAATCGAGACCAAGACCAAGAAAATACTTAGTTAAGGCTATCAAAACTTAGAAGGAAGCATTGTTATAAAGTATACATGTTTTTAGTTTATAGAACTGAAGTTTTTAGGAATTGTAACGATATATCGAGAAAACTAGTTCCGGAAAAACACATAATTGTATAAGCACACAATATCTGGAGCGCATTCTACCTTAAAAAAAAATACACATTTATTTTAAAAAACTATGTATACAAAACTAAATTTAGATTTTTCCAATTTTAGATCAAAAAATTCTTTTACCAATAAAATTTCTCATACCAGTAAGAATTGACCTTTCCATCACGGTCTGCCTTTTATCACCTTAGGGACGTCAACAGGCAGTTAAAAGTGTTCGTTCTAATTAACGCCCCAAAGGATTCTCATCAGTTTTTTGCCAACTAAGTGCCGTGTGCAAAGAAAAGCAGGCGGCCTGACGACAGGCAATTTAGGCCAGTTTGAAGGACGTCGTATGTGAGGCAGAGAATTACTCGGTATTAAAAAGGCAAATTGCGAATTTACGAGTGCGCTTCAGGACAGACTTTCAAATACACTGAGAAAAATGTACTAAGTGAGCTATCAATCCAAATATATTTACACATATACAAATATATATATATATATATATATATATATATATATATATATATATATATATATATATATATATATATATATATATATATATATATATATATATATATATATATATATATATATATATATATATATATATATATATATATATATATATATATATATAGTAGATATGCAAGCTATGTTCTGGCCCAATAAGGGTAGTTTTTCCCATGTATTTCTTATGGGAGAAATTTCAGCCACTAAAACACAATTTTAGTGCCATCTTCAACCCCTACTCAAAATAGAGGATGATTTTAAAATAGGGGTAGTTTTTATAGAGCCATTAGTAGCCACCTAACACCACCATTGTCATTTTACATTTGACGTCATCATGATCAGCAGGGTCAGTTTAAAAATAATTAAATAAATAAAATCTTCAAATAATTAACCTAGCAGGATTCGAACCGCCGTCCTATTGCTTCAAAGTCCACTGCACTACCATTGCACCACGGGAGAATATTAGATATTGTCGTGAAAGAGATGTATAGTAGAAGTGACGTAAATAATTAAATAAATAAATAAATAATAACCTAGCAGGATTCGAACCACCTAGCGCCTTGTCCTGATCCCAACGCTTTGCTTTTTGCTTTTCAAAACTCTTTTATTTTCCACTATTATTTACATTTCAATTATCTACAATTTTAATATACAATACATACAATGTTCTACACGCTGGCTGCTTGGGCTGTCCCTTGCTTGGCGTGGGTAGCCTGACGGTAGAAAGTCTGCCACCAGGGGGCTGCTGTTAGCCCGTGGAGATATTGAAGTGTGTAATTTGATTTTAAAGCTCTTTCCGCGTCAGCTTAAAGAGCTATCTACAAATTCAATGGTAAAGTTCCTATTTATGTGTTGTTTGGTCATTTAGTTTGTCATTTTTAGTGTCTATTGCAGGAAAAATAGGGATAAAAAACCTGCTTTATATTTTAATTTATTTTTTAAATGACTTAGCATTAGTTTGTGTCAGTAAGTTTTTGTTTGTATTAGAGCCCGTTTTAGATTTAGTGGGACATACTAAGGGAGCTGTGAAAAGTTTTTGTATTGTTTGTATGTTATGTCTTTATGGAGGTCTTTGTTCTAGATATAATGGCAATCTGTGGTAAAGTGGTTTGTGTTTTATGTTGTCATATATTCTCGTGTTTGTAAGGTTACGTGTAAGGTCTGAGTTTTGTGTTTTTGTCAGGTAGAATTTGTTTGTGAGTTCGTTTAAGTAATCTTTTATTTTCTGAGTGTTTGTTATTTCATGAAGCGTGTCTATACGTATCTGTCTTGATCGATATGGTTCTAAGGATTTTATTTTGCATACGCTGCAACCTAGTATTTGGGTGTCGGAGACACCGACCACTCAGGCGCAGCGTACGTTATAACAGGTTTTATGATTGAATTATAAATGATTAGTTTGTTTTCGAGGGATAATGGAGATTTGGGTGAAAGCAGGGAATATAAAGATTGCTGGCTGAGGAAGGCTTTTTGAAGTGTGTAATTGACGTGAGACACAAAATTGAGTCTCTCGTCAATTACCACTCCAAGGTATTTGATTTTTTTGGATGGGATAATAGGTATGTTGTTAATTTTTAAGGGTTTGTGTATTTTGTTGTTCGTAAATTTTTTAGTAAGTATTATACAGTCTGTCTTGTCCTCGTTAATTTTGATCTTCCATTTTTCGTAAAATAGTATTAAGGAATTTAGGTGATATTGAATATGCGACTTGGCTACTGCCGCCGAAAACGAGCTGGCGTATACCAGTGTGTCGTCGGCGAACAGAGCCAAGTTTGTGGAGGGGTAGTAAGGGATATCAGCAAGGTAAAGGTTGAATAATTTAGGGCTAAGCACCGTTCCCTGCGGGACGCCGGCGTGCGTAGCCCTAGGGATAGAGAGGGAGTTGTTGACTCGTACTTGGAAGGTGCGTTGTGAAATATAGGAGTGGATAAGGGTTATTAAATGGAGTGGGAAATTGTGCACAGAGTAAAGTTTGTATATTAATCCATTGTGCCACACGGAGTCAAAAGCTCGTTGGATGTCGAGTGATAAAAGCACGGTGTTCTGGCCTTGGTTCATTTTGTTTAATGCGTTTTGCAAGACAAGGGCTACTAAAAGCACTCCACTAAGTCCTGCCTTGAACCCAAATTGTTCCGATGGAACAGCCTTTTCGAGATTTTGCTTATTTAGTTTTTGGAGGATTGCTCTTTCGGCAACTTTGCTCTGTGAACTAAGAAGAGCGATAGGATGGTATGAGCTAGGAAGTCTAGGATCTTTGCCGGGTTTTGAGGATGGGAACAACAATGGCTTTCTTCCATTGCTGTGGAAAATGTTGGAGGATAATTATGGACTTTATAATATATAGGAGTTGTACGAAAGGTTTTTTTGGAAGGTTTTTTAGGAGAATATTAGGGATATCATCAAAGCCTGGTGCCTTGTTGTTAGGCAGGGTTTTGATGATTAGAGACAGGTTTTTGGGAGTGACTAGGAGTTTTTTGAGGGAAGGAGGGGGTATGGGGTATTTTTGTCTTATTAATCTGTTGGCTATGTCAGTTATTACGTTTTGTTCGTTTGTTTTGTTTGGTGTGCACACACACCAGCCAGGAAGTTTGCCAGGGTTTCAGCGACCTCCTGACTAGTCTGTGCGACGGCAGGGTTAAGTGAGGGTATTTTGTTGTACTTTTTCCTTAGTCGTCTGGTCAAACGCCACAGACAGTTATCCTGTACAGATAACCCCCTGAGTATGTCTGACCAGGCTTTGTTTTTATGTTCGTGTATTCTTTGTCTAATTATTGCTTGTATGTCACTTAATTGCTGGTAGTCTCGTCTCTGTCTATGTCGCTGCCATCTGCGTCTGATGTTGTTTTTTAAAGTAATAAGGTTTATTATGTGATCCGGTAGGCGATCTTCCTTGGGTTTCAAGCTTATTTTTCTAGCAACTTGGTTACGAGCTTGCTGTATATTATATGTTAATGTGTCGACTTCTTGTTCCAGTTCTTGTGTTGTATTTATATTATTATTTATGGTTGTGTTGTTTTGTAAGATTCTTTTAAATGCTTGCCAGTTTGTTTGCTTGAAACTCCAAGTTTTAAGACCGTCATCCAGGTCGATATCGGTCCTCCAATTTAAGACAACCGGTATATGGTCGGATGGCAGCTCATTTATAGTCGCTACGTCTGTTAAGTTTAGTAAGTTTTTGTTTAGTATTAAGTCGAGTGTTGTTGGAGTTGTTTGGTTGCTGGGGTAATGCGTGTGTGTCGGGGGTGCGAGTATTTGTATATTCTGTGCCATTGCATAATCACAAAGTTGATGTCCATTTCTGTTATTTCTGTGATTATGCCATAGCACATTGCGTGCATTAAGGTCGCATAGTACGAGTACTTGATGTGCCAGATTAAAAATCGCGTCAAAGTCTGCTTGTTGTATGGGAAGTCTGGGTTTGGCGTAGCTACAATTTATCACCACTCCATTCCTCAGTTTAATTGATATGTTTTCTATTAGCGAATTAGCGTTTCCTAATGAAACGTGAGGAATGGAGTGTTTGACGAAAAGAGCCACGCCTCCCCCACGTGCGTTTCTGTCTTGTCTATGTATGGTGTAATTTCGTATAGTAAGTTTATCTTCTCGTGCTAGTTTAGTTTCACAGATTGCCATTATGTCTACGTTATATGTTTGTAGGAAGTTTATAAGTTCACCTAATTTGTTTTTGATGCCGTTTGCGTTCCATTGTATTAATCTAAGTCTCTTAGATATCGTAGTCGTTGATTCTTTCAGTGAATTCCACGAGAGCCATGGCCCTATCAAATTTGTTTGTATGTTGTGTCATTGTCAGTATAAAGTCTTGTAAGAAACGGATTGTTTCTCGTGCGTTGATTTTACTACTGAATTCGCTGAAAACGCTTTGTAGCTGACTTACGCCGATATCTCCACGTGTGTTCTGGCTTCCCGGTGGGCGATCTTCCATCGGCAAGTATATCCTGGGTTTTAGCGGCGGAAATTCTTCTTGGCTTTGTATATTGGTGCTTGGAGCACTTGCGGCATTTGCCCTGCCGGCTTCTTTTTTCCACGCATTTGTTGCTGGTTGTGGTGCATCAATATATTTGGGTTTACTGTTCTGTCTTTGTTGGATGTTGTTTGCTCTATATTCATAAATTTTGCACGTGGCAGACGAGGCTTTATGCTCAAGGCCGCAGTTAGCACATTTTAATTGTTCGGGGGTTGTGCACTCGGTGGTATAATGAGTTTTTGAGCAGTTGTCGCATCGTGGAGCATAATGGCAATTTGTTCTTGTATGCCCCCATCTGCAACAACAGCGACATTGTACTACTTCTCTGTCCTGTCTACGTCTTTCCCAGTTTACTCGACCGTTGTTTAAATATTTGACTTTTTGGATTTCGGTAAGCTTTAAGTTGGCACTGGTTACCACTAGGTGCATCGGCCTTGTTCTTGTATTCATCACATAGATGTTCTTGACTTCTATCTTGTGTTCTTGTATTAGTTCGTTTCTAATTTCTTCGATGTTCGGTAGGTGGTCTAGGCCTTTTAAGACGAATCCATGGGTCTTTTCTTCTTCTGTTGAGTAGGTGTGCCATTCTGTCTGGTCTTCATTTTCCAACTCTATATTTTTTGTAGCTTTTGTGATTTTCGCAGTATACGATCGTGCTAAATTTTGTTGTTTTAATAGTGTAATTTTGTTTTCCGATTGAGTTGTTTAGGTGGTTTGTAAACGTCGTAAATTTTTTGTTGGTATTTAGGGTTCCGCTGATGACTATAGGTGGTGGTTTTCTATCCTTTTTGGTCTTGTTTTGGTTGGTATTTATTTCGGTTTGTCTTTCTTGATTGGTTTGGTTTTGGTTCCTTGCGTCTTTGTCTGCAGTCTCCTCCATCTCTTCGTTCCATGTGGGGTTAATGTCTGTATCTTCGTCATTACTTAGAGGTTCAAATCTGTTAGACGTAATAGTTTTGCTTTGTTTGAAAGTACGGATTTCAAACAGTTTTCCTCCATCGGGTGAATTTCGGAGCCGTTTTCTGTTTTTCGCCAATGCAAATTCTTGTTGTTTTTGTTGGGCAGCTTTTAATTTTTCTAAATCATCTTGTTGGTCCAGAAGAGCTTTTTGTATTTGAAGATTTATTTGTTTTTCATTGTTGGTATTGCTATTTGCCGAAAAATTGTAGGGATTTACGACTGGAGAGTTATTTGGCGCGATGGCTCCGCCCTCGAGGTGCGTGTCGTTTAGCTGAGGATGATATTCGCGCAAGTGTTTCAATATGCTGGTCTTTTGCTTTATTAGGTCGCTCTGGCACTGGTTTTTGCGATAGAACTCCTTACATAATCTGCAAGTTGTACTCGTAAACATAAGAAGTTTCATTAGTTCGTAATTGTCTTGGCTAATTTTTGGGGACTCTATAGGGTCTGGGGTTTTTTCACCTTTGTTTTTTGGTTCAATTGGGGTGCTTTCTGCACCCCTTAGGGTGGTCATTATTGGTATGCAGCCCTTTAGGGACTGTAAAGTGTACTTTTAAAATAAAAATAAAACTGACCTTAACTGATAAACAGTTAAAATTAATAACAACTAATGTGGGTTTGTTTATAAAAAGAGAATTCAGAATGCCAAAAATGCTTGGTATGCGATTTTATCTTGTTCAGGCTGTGGGCGAGATGCGGCAGAAGCACGTGCACCTCACAACACAGCACGAACACAACTCCTCGCCTTAAACCCTGCGGCCACCGGGGCATATTAAATAGTATTGGTTAAATTGCGTATAGTAGAAGAGACATAAATAATTAGGAATCTTAGACTACTACTATTTTAGAGCACTGCGCATGTGTTAAAAAATGGCGGCTGTCAGTTGTCAAACGGGCCAAACCTAACATGTGGGGGCCTCACGCCTAAGCACCAGGCCTGGGGCTTAGGCGTGGAGCGAAGAGCCTTTTATTCAGCTCGTATAATTTAAACCATAATTTTTGAATAATAAAACACATTGTATATATTAAATTAATTTATTTAAACTACATATACAGGGTGAATCAAAAATAGGCTACATTTAATTTGCTACTAACATTACATAAAATTACAATACAACATTCTACTAACTATACTTAACCTAAAATTACAAAGATGTTTTATATACCAAACCTATGAAATAGGATATTTAATTACAAACTGGTTTTTACAGGCGCGTCAATATTAACATATTCAATTATTCCAATCTTAATAGGAAACATATAATAGTCAAATTTTAAACCATTTATAAAAAGATACCTTGATGAACCTTTTCCTTTCAAGTCAACATTATATTCATGTAACCATAAAAAGCCTTTTCAGGAATATCTTTCAAATCATTTTCTCTTTTAAGCTTTTTTGCTAGATGATAGGGATGTGTTAAATTACGTCCGAATTTGTCGAGAGTCATCGTGCTAATGATACTGCGTCACTATATCTAATCAGTTTATTCAATGATACCAGCTTCTCTTAACTCTTCAAGAATACTTATAATCTCGTTTTCATGAGAGTTATTACCAGCTACCTTACTTGCCATTAACAATTTTAATCTATCCACAAGCTCATTTGGATCATCCCAGTAAACGTAGTCAATTTTATTATTGGAAAATGTTTTGTAATCAGGTAAGAAACCAGACTGACTATCGATTGGTAAGCCATAACCCTGAGGCTGTTGTGCACGTGTAATTCGTAATTACTTGTCACGTTCTCTCTGCTTTCTTGCATTTTCCTCTTTTATACGTTCAAGTAATGGTTTAATTGTTAGCATATATTTGATACCTCTGTTTCCTACATGTTGTTCCTTTTCATTAAAATTTCTCTTGCTAGCATTTGTTAGCAAAATAATTTTTGCAAAGGTTCGCTCATCCAGTGCGGTCAATTTTTTTTTTAATGGATTGGTCTTAAATAAAAGTTCATATAGTCCGGGAGTTCCAGTAAATTTTTCTCCTTTAATATAAATATCCGGTCCGTTAAATTCAAGCCGAAAATCACCAAAAGTTAGATGATCGGTGGCTAAATCATGTTTTAAATATGTGCGATCGTACTCGTTTTCCGTATCAGTTATAAATCCTTTCACATATTCTCTCGGTAGCGGATCATACTGATCTAGATATTCCCTAAAGGATTCTTCCGCAATACTATCCATTTGAACAAGGTTATATTGAGGATCGACTCTGAACTCGTGTCAAAGTAACTTTCTTCAGGGTTATGTTCATACATAGTTCTGTTTAAATCAGCTTCCTCGCCATCGTTCATATCCTGAGCCATTGGTGAACTATCTTCTCGTGTCTCTACATTAATTGAATTATCGTTATATTCTTCCTCTTCTTGAGCAGCTAGCTTGTCATGTTTTTGAACAGGGCCAGTAAAATTAAGTGGAAATCGTGGTTTTTTTATTACCGTGGATGAAAAGTGTTCCCTTTGTCGTCTTTTTACAGATTTGGGTGTAAATGGTGTAGATTGTTTACCATACTGCATCGACTCGGATATTAGTTTTGCCAAAGGTCTATACGTATTCTCCAATGTAACAGCATTTTCATAACGGCCAGCTTTCAGAGAATCATATAGTCTTTTTACATTGGCGAATGTTCGTCAAGGAGTTGAAGAATGTTGGATCTGCTTGCAAACCCGCTTCTTTTCTGGCCGCTGGTCACTAGAGTTCTGATATTCTTTAAATTGCACCTCGGCTTGCTCACCCAATTCCCTCTTTAAATCCAAATATTTTTTACGAATACTATTGGAAGCTTCAATTATTCTGCGTTTAACATCCTTATCAAGCTTGTTCAAATCCATGGCTGCAGAAACCTTCTTTTAAATTATTAAGGTATAAGTGTTAATAATTTCTTCCCAGCAACAGTCCCTCTCCCCCTTATCCCCCCAAATAACGGCCCTGTATTTCCAAAAACGGCACTGTATTTCCAAATAACGGCACCGTTTTTTAAATAACGGCACCGTTTTTTTAAATAACGGCACCGTTTTTCTAATACCGGTACTGTATTTTCAAATAACGGTACCGTTTTTCGAAAAACGGCACTGTTTTTCCAATAACGGCACTGTATTTTCAAATAACGGCACTGTATTTCCAAATAACGGCACTGTATTTTCAAATAACAGCCCTGTTTTTTTAATAACGGCACTGTATTTTCAAATAACGGCGCTGTTTTTCTAATAATGATACCGTTTTTCAAATAACTGTATTGAGATCAAGTCTTGCTCTCTTTGTCATGGGACCCATTGGTTCTTCAACAGCGACCCTTTTTGGCGCAGGGTGCTTCTCCCTCTGATGCCGTTGAAGAGCCCCGTCCGATTTGAACACACGATTGCAGGTTTCACAAGTCTTGATTGTCGGGCGGCAGTCCCCATGACGAGTTAAATGGCTTTTGTTGGAGAATGAGGTAGCGCAATATTGACAGACGAACATTTTCTGTAAAAAAACATATTATTTTAAGTGATGAATAATTTTAGCCAATTAATATATATGTTTTACCATCCTTATTCAGAATAAAAAATAATTTTTCCAATCGGCTGATAACTGACCAAGTTATACGTTAATAGCCCAAAAGGGCATTATGCAAATAATAATTTTAACCAATTAATATATATGTTTTAACATCCTTAATCAGAATAAAAAAGAATTTTTCCAATCGGCTGATAACTAACCAAGTTATACGTTAATAGACCAAAAGGGCTTTGTGCTAATAGTAACTTTATACAACTAATATGTGTATTTTTACATCTTGAATCCCATAAAAAAATAATTATTTCAATCAGAATATAAATAAAAGAGTTATACGTAGTAATGCCAAAAGGGCATTATGCTAATGTTAAATTTTCTCAAGTAAAATGTGTATTTTAATATCCTAAATCATTTAGCGAAAGAATGGCATCGATCCGATAATTAGGAGCTGAGTTATACGAGAAAAACATATGAGGACCTTTGAAAAAGGTGCGCAGATGATCAAAAGTCGTTTTTTGAAGAAACTATTAGAAAAAAACTTGCGCAAATAGCGGGAAAAGTGGCTTCGCCATCCCGGCTGATAACGATCTTTCATAAACTGACATTTAAAAAAATATATTTTTTTTGACACTTGGATATATTAAAAAAATATATAATATTTTTTGAAAAACATGTAAAATGGGTATTATTAATATGTTTTTAAATTTTAATATTAATAGGAAATTTATGTATAGCTAATATATAAACATTCAAAATAATAGTTTTAAAGATTTAATGAGTGTTTGTTATATTTGTAATATATAAAATTACTAACACTAATAAAAACAATAACTTGTATTTAACTATGTGTAATTATAAGGAAAAATGACTTTTAAGCAATAAAGCTAAGTACTTACAATTGGTAAATAGTTTTTTGATTTTTGTATATATTAAAAACATATATTATTGCAAAATGACTATTATGAATAAGTTCTTTGATTATTTTTTAATATTAATAGGAAATTTATGTATAACCAATATGAAGCCATTCAAAAAATAATAGTTTTGAAGATTTAATGGTTGTTTGTTATATTTGTTTGTAATATAGGAATTACTAACGCTAATAAAAATAAGTACTTGTATTTAACTATGTGTAATTATAAGGAAAAACGGTTTTTAAGCAATAAATAAAACTAAGTACTTACGGTTGGGAAATAAAAACTCACTACACAAAAACACACAAAGTCTAAAAACGTTTAAAATTGAATAAAATAATTAGTTTCGGGAGCACTATCGAGGACGAGTGTAACTGGTGATGTGATGTGTTTAACCGTATTTTCAGCTTATTTATGCTCGGCTGTGGGCGTCATCGAGGCTTCTGGTAACTGTGCTGTGATTCGTTGGAGTTAAGACGGTTAAGCGCTTGGTAGGAGAATAAATTCCTACGCCACCCGTGCAAAATAGTATCATTTACACAATATTACATAATATTGCGTAATTGTCTCATATGACTCGATCAAGGCTTCTGGAATTTTCCTTGTGAAATAATATTTTAATTGTCAACAGGTTGCTGTTTCCGTTTCGACGTGGTAAGAATTTTACTTATCTTTTTTCATGTTAAATTTCCGGTGTAAAAAAACTTTCACGGTTGGGACTTGTTTAAAATTAAAAAATTAAATTTTTCTAAAAACCCCAAATGTAACCCTTATTAATTTTTAATTTTTTCAGCTTATTTTTCCTGGCGGGGGGGGAAAAAAATTTTAAGTGTTTTTTTTAAATAATTTTAAAATAATTTTAATTTTTCTGTATAAAACCTTTTGGAAGTTTAGAATTTAACTGTTAAGGCTCTTCACCCCACGTCTAAGCCCCAAGCCTGGTGCTTAAGCGTGGGGCCCTACATGTTAGGTTTGAGGTTTGACAAGTGACAGTTGACAGGTGACGACCGCCATTATTTTAACGTAAGACCCTAAGATACATCCCATCCACGTAAGCAGGTTCTAAGTTACGTGGGTTGCTAAATATAAAAGATGACTGGTGACACTTGACAGGTAAAATTTTTATTTAAATAAATATTTATATAATAATTTTAATATTTTAAATACAAGCTCCCCTGTATATTTTTACGTCGTTGGATGCAAAATTAAAAAACAAACATTTTTTCAAATATAACCCTATCGAAATTCCTAACACATTAAAAGTTATTCGTTGAAAACTCATTTTGACATTTATTTCAATAATATCATTAAATAAAAATGGTAGGTGGCTATGAAAAACAATTTATAGATATTAGAGTTTCCTAATAACGTTAATTATTACCTAGAAATCCGTTAAAGTTACATAAATTTTAACCAAAAGGTATTACAAATGAAAAATTAGGTTTATTTAACATTTAAAGGTGTTTCTTAAATAAATAATTTACTCAAATTTTTATTATACGTCAAAATAAGATTCTGTTAATTAAATAAACTCCTATGTCATAAAGTTGTTTTTCATAGCCACCTATCCTTTTTATTCAATTACATTACTATTGAAATAGATGCCAAAATGAGTTTTCAACGAATAACTTTTCATGTGTTAGGAATTTTGATAGGGTATTATTTAGAAAAATGTTTGGTTTTTAATTCTGCATCTAACTATCTAAAAATATACAGGGGCTTCCATTTAAAATAAAAATAAAGTGCTTTAAAATTTAAAGAGTTTACATAAATTTTGGACACCCTTACAGTTTAATTTAAACCCAAACATGACCTGAGCGACTGATTTACATTCTTAAAAAGTGCCTCGTCAATTCATTAATAAAGCACTATTGGTTTTTTTATCCTTTTTTATTGGTGGTGCAATTTTTTATTATTTTTTTTCTTTTCTCTGAAATAAATAACTGATATTGACGAAATAGAAAAAAATTCCCCAAGAGGTACCTTAATATACAAAATACAGGCCTTCATTGGGAAAAAAACACCATCGTGACGTCACACTTTTGTGATTTTTTTATCCCAAAAATTTTTTTCCCGAAAGGGGGGGGCCCAGGTAACGTCTGCAAAATATGAAATTTTACACCCCAATAATAAATGAGTTTCTTAAGACGGGAGGTGGGAGGTTATGTATGTATGTATGTATATATATATATATATATATATATATATATATATATATATATATATATATATATATATATATATATATATATATATATATATATATATATATATATATATACTGTTTTTTAATAAATAAATATTTAAAAGAGTGATTCCTCAAGTGTTTACCTATGAAAATATGTCGAAAAATGTGTTCTTTTCAAAATACAAGGTGTTAATTTTCTTTTTTTTTTAGTAATTATCGGATAATCGAAAGGTCTTTATTTTCTCACCTTTACAGTGTTTATTCAAAAGTATGTTTTGGTGTAAATAAATTTGATGGTTTTACTAGGGACATGTGCTTAGGAGCTAGTACGTGTATAATAATATTTTTCAAAATGTTTAGCACGTCACTTATACTTTTAAATTTGTGAATCTTATTGGTAATCCCTATATCAATACCTGACATAAGATGTTAAGATGATATGTTAGCTTGGTTTAGGACAGGAGAAGAAATGTATTTTAAAGTAAAATGTATTAAAAATAATGCGATAGATCTTATTAGGAAAAACCCCATTGTATGCTTTATTATTACTAAATAACAGAAGAAAATATAAAATTTAAGACGATGATTCGTATTTGAATAAAATGTTACTAAACAATACTTAGTATACAGCAAAACACTGTCTTGAATGATCAAAATTTTTTAATTTATTCTGTCATGAATAGCCAAGCAAAATGCATATGGATATAGTTTTGATTAGCTTCGGTTAAATCGATATTATCTTAGAGCATCTCTCTTCCCGGACCTCAAACTCCTGTAAAAATGAGCCCGTATTAAAGGGCTGTTAGAAAATTGATATTTTTTTTAAAATAATGGTCCCAAAATATTTGATTGAGCCTAAGTCAGGAGATCTTGGAGGTCATGATAAAAGGGGTAATTTAAAAATCTCAAAGAGTACATTAAAAAAGTGGTTTGGGCCTAAATTTAATTTGGAATTGCCAACTAAGCGAAAGCCCACAAAAAGTTGAATAAGGGGCAGAAATCTTTTTAATTCTCCCTTTTTTTTTATAAAATTTATTAAAATAAAATTACTTTTACTGTTTGTTTAAATTTCTGTGTTACTAGTATATGATTTTTAAAGACACAAAAGGGTTTGGGGTTTCATAAATTATCTTTATAAACTCAAAAAAAAAAGTAATATTATTATAAATAAATATATTTTTTAAATACAGCCCCTTTTTTCTTTCTCTGTTGTTATAATTTCCCGTCATATATTACAATGCCCACAAAAATTTTTCATGTAAATTCTTATGTTTATAGGCAAACCTAAAACTACACAGTGGTCCCAGAAATACATGTGTTAAATCCGTACTACAAGGTGCCAATGAAGGAAACTACAAATGCCAATTTCCAAAGATATTTGAAGTTATTGGACAGTATAGAATCTTGTATTATCCTGCAGAAGATTAACACAATTTCTGCTTTGCCATTTTGACAATTACTAAATAAAAACAACTGTGAAAATATGACATTATACACGTTTTCCCTAGTTGGTTCATTTTAAATGACGTGACGAAATTGCAGCAAGAGCCATTTTTTTGGGTTTCTAAAAATAATATTTCAGGTCATATTTGAACCCCCCGTTAGCTTAAACTAAAGCATGTTTTAACAGAAACATTTACATTTGAAACAGAAATCTTTGGAAACATATCCTTAATTAAAATCATTAAAAGATCACAGTGGTCGTTCTGTGCAATAGTTAAATTTTAGAATATCTATGATTTGCTTTTAAGTTGTGGAACCTGAATAAATAAGGATAGGACACTTCAGGTTCGGTAAATTTATAGCTGCAAAGATTACCGAAACCAGGTAAATAAAAAAACGCCTTAACCCCCGGGCCAAAATTTTTTCTCGAAATAAATTAAATATCCTCCTATCTTGAAACTAAATCTACCTATAGGGTTTCACAAGAATTTTTGAAGGAGAATAAGATAAATTAAGACTTCTTTGCACTAAGTTTACTGAAAATTTTCAATTTTCCAGATTTTTTCGTTACCTTACACAGATTCAACCATTTAATTAAACTGTTTTCCCAAGTTTTTAACTAAAATTCCCTTTTTAAATTATCAGTAAATTTATACTCTACAACTTAATTAAAAACAAACGTGTAAAAAAGCTCTTCAAGAAATTGAATTTCTCAGGTAATTGGTTAAAATTACTTAAATATATATTGTAATTTTTCAATGTTTCCAGCTTAAAGATTTTTTGGTACACAAAAGCTATATTGTTATGAAAATATGTATTATAAAGTTTTTGTTGGGTACACGCCAAAAAAGTTTTTATATAAGGGGACCCCTTCGGTCCTGGAAGCTGAGACTGAGCCTGTTCAGTCCTCCCTGAACTTAAGATGGCCTGAGACACAAAAAAGAAAAAACCTTAAAATAACGTCAACTTTTTTTTTTTGAAAAATAACAAAAACTAGATCACCAAAAAACTTCAGTCAATATCAAAATTATAAATTATTTTAGGTTTCAATTTTTAAATATTTAATCTAATATTAGAATTTGTTTGTACACTCTGTAAAAGAACATAATAAAATATAGCGAATAATTTTGCAACTTAAATTATTAAAACAATCTTTTTTTTTTCAAGCAATTTTGTGACCCTGGATAAAGAATATTTCAACGATATAAAAAATTAATATTTGAAGAGAAAAACCTTTATATTGGAACAAATATACAGAGCGTCCCAAAAGGTATGGTCCAAAGTTTGGGATCATGTAGATTGGATCAAAATAAGGTAACAACTTCATATAACTTTTTGCTCTATGCCCCTTCTTTACCGAGCTACAAGCTATTAAAGGTAACAATTGAAAATCGATTTTTTATTAATAACTTTTAAACGGCTTGTACGATCTGAAAATGTTTTTGTTTATTAATTCCTTAAAAACTTTTTTTCATTTCTGCTTTAAACCTGCCCCGAAACCATTAAAGATACCAGGTCCGGACTATCAAATCTGTAAAAAACTTCAAAATTTTTGCAGTGTAGCCATATTTAACATTTTAACCTTACTGGTAGATTCCCCTGAGTTTTTTATGGAAAAAAGGTATACCTTATCTTTATTAATAGGCCTAGCGGTTTTCGCGTAAAATGCATTTAAAATCATTAAGGTATACTCGAGGGCTCTCGATAAGATATACCCTGGGGCTCTCAATAAGGCGTACTTGAGGACTCCCTATGAATCTTATGTCAAAATCTACTACCAGAAGTCAATTTTCAGCTGAAAATTATAAATTAAAAGTTAAAAAAAACTTAATTTATTAAAAAAATAAATAAAAACAATAAAACCATACAGCTAAGTAGAAACTTTTTGATTATTAGTAGAATAACAAAAAAACTGCTATGCGTAACTTTAACTAAGGTATGTGTTCAAAGTGAACACCATGTACAGGGTTTTCCGTATAATTGCGCACCCCTTTAAAATCTTTATTTTTATAGATAGAAAAAAATAGTTTATATGAAAGTTGCAGGATTTTTCATGAAGAATTTCATGGTGTAAGATAGAAAAACAAATAATGATCGGAAAATTAACAAATCACTATCAACTTTGTTATTTTAAATGGAACACCCTGTATACGATTGAAAATTCAAATTCTGCTAATTTTCCTCTTTTCAAATATATATAACTTATCTATGTTCGGATAAACGAGTTGCAAGTTATTTGAATTTAAAATCTGTTCTTATAAGCCATAGTTAGCCATGGATACAACCCAAAATTGACTTCTGTCAAATATTTATATTTTTGTTTGGTTTCCAAGACGAACCATGGCTAACGCGACTAACTTTGCCAAACTTTGGGTTGTATCCATGGCTAACTATGGCTTTAAGAACAGATTTTAAATTCAAATACTGCAATCATTATCAGACATAGATAAGTTATATATTTGAAAAGAGAAGATTAACAGAATTTAATTTTTCAATCATATACGAAACCATTTAAAAATATAACGAGTTGATAGTGATTTGTTAATTTTCCGATAATTCTGTTTTCTATCTTACCATGAAAAATTATGAAAAATCTACCTTCTATAAACTATTTTTTCTATCTATAAAAAAAAAGATTTAAAGGTGTATTATACGAGGCTATACCTGCAACTACATTTTCTTAATTTACTAAGACATGCTTTTGAACCTAAAACAACATGTTAGGATTATTGCTTTATTTAAAGGATTTATTAAAAGAATTATGTTTCATTGCTTTACAATAAGAATAATCCTAACATGTTGTTTCAGGTTCAAGAGCATGTCTTAGTAGATTAAGAAAATGTTAATAATATTTCAGAGATGCTCACTTTAAACACATACCTTAGTAAATTTACGCACAGCACTTTTTTTCATTCTACTAATAATCATAAAGTTCTACTTTTGTATGGTTTTATTGTTTTTATTTTTTTGTTAAAATACATTAAGTTTTTTTTTAACTTTTAATTTATAATTTTCAGCTGAAAATTTCTTTTGGTAGTAGATTTGGACATAAGATTCATAAACTATATGCCTTTATTACCCAGGGTATATCTTATCGAAGCCCTCGAGTATACTAATGATTTTAAATGCATTTACGCAAAACGCTAGTCCTATCAATAAAGATAAAGTATCCTTTTTCCATAGATTGATCTACCAGTAGATCTAGTGATGAGCAAAGCAAGACGAAGACCAAGACTGGGCTAGTCTTGGTCTTGGTCTTGCAAGCCTGGTCTTGGTCTTGGTCTTGCACCACCCGGTCTTGGTCTTGGTCTTCGTCTTGCTGGTCTTGCTTTTTTTTGGTAGTAATTATTTAAACCAAGTAATATTAAATAAAATATATTTTATTTAATACATAAAAATAAATAAAGATGAAAACTATATTTTCTGCATTAAAATTATAAAATATGCCAATTTTAACCTTACACATACGTTTAAATTATTTGATTAAAAAACATATTTTAAATGTGAGGGGTTAATTTATTTTTGCTCCATTTTTAGTTGAATTGAGACACAACCTGTTTGTATACATTAAGTAGCACATAGAAATATTTTAGTGATAAGAATTATTTAAATTTTCTTTGAAGGGGCATATAAAATTAAAAGAAATACAAAACTATGTACTGTGTGAGCAGAAAAAAAACTTTTAATTTCAACCAGATGTGAAATTTTCGTGAAAATAATTTTAATATGTAAACATTGGTTTCTGATTCAAATAACAGTTATTCAGAAATCTTCTTAGTTCATATAAACTTTTTATCTTTAAATTAGTCAAACATTTGCATTACAAAGTTTTTACAAATACTTTATAAACATTCTGCATATACAAAGTGGCTCAATACTGTGACAAATCTCAATATCTCCAAAATCCGTTCATTATGGTAAAAAACTGAATATGAAAAAATTATAGAAAAAAGGGCGTAAAATGTGATTTTTTTTCTATTCCAGAAGTTTTTGAAGAATCCACTGCCATTTAAGAAAATTCCCTTGTTTTTAGCTTTTAATCTAAAATATAAAATTTATGACAAAAAATTCATTTAAAAAAAATCACCACCCTGTATATTATGCTGTAAAATTATGAAACTGTCATAGAAAAACAAGGTCACACGTAGATAGTTTTTAAATATAATTTTTGGTTAAAAAAAAATTAAAAAAATGACGTCATTATTATTATTTTAGCATTGTTTTGCCTTTTACGTCAAAACCGGATATTTTAAATCCATTTATATAAAAATTATTCCTATATGACATAAAAAGTATATTTTTGATTAATTTCTCTCTTTTACATGTATATCCTAGTTTTAAGAAGCAATTAATGGTGCCACTTCTTACAGTGTGAAACAAAAATAATGTTTTTCTGGATTTTGAAAATTTTGATCCACCTAGTAAAGTGGCATCACTAGATAGCTAATTAAAGAAACACATTAGAAACATAAAAGTTATTTTCAGCTTCTATAACTTTTGTACCCTAAACTTTCTTCTACATGAACGGCCGGAGATATCGTGCTTTGTCGGACCATTGAGTCACAATCCTATTATTTCTAAAACATGTTATTGAATTTACTCATAATCGTTCTTAAAGAACTGTATAAAATAACAAAGTGATCCATTTAATTATTATTTTATTAAAGAAACCTGTTACTCATTAAATAATCGCCTTTTTTGGCAGTTCTCGCCAAAATTTTTGTCATTTCTGGATGAAATACCTCTGTATATTGAATATAAAAATTTAATATTATAATATTTTTAAAAAAGTTGCAGAAGTGCAAGAGTCTTGCAGGTCGGTCTTGGTCTTGCGTAGTCTTGCACTCCTCGGTCTTGGTCTTGGTCTTGGTCTTGGTCTTGCATACCCCGGTCTTGGTCTTGGTCTTGCAAGCGAAAAGGTGGTCATGGTCTTGGTCTCGGTCTTGGTCTTGCTGCAAGACCAAGACCAAGACCGCAAGACCAAGACCGGTCTCGCTTATCACTAGTAGGGTCAAAATGTTAAATATGGCAACACTGCAAAAATTTTAAAGTTTTTTACAAATTTGATAGTCCGGACCTGGTATCTTTGATGGTTTCGGGGCATGTTTGTAGCAGTTAATGCAAGACAGTTATTAGCTAGAATTAATCAACAAAAATAATTCCAGATCGTACAAACGGTTCAAAAGTTATTAATAAAAAATCAATTTTCAATTGTTACCTTTAAGAGCTAATAGCTCGGTAAAAAAGGGGCATAGAGAAAAAAGTTATATGAAGTTGTTACCTTATTTTGATCCAATCTACATGATCCCAAACTTTGGACCCTACCTTTTGGGACACCCTGTATATGTTACCTCCCTATATTGCACTAAAATTAATTATTTTGTTAGTAATATTAATTAATTAACTATATTTTCTACTCTGGGTTCAAACTATTAATTTAGTAATATTTTTTAAATTTTATTTAATAAAAAAATTAATTGATTATATTTTGGAAACAAGGGACAATAGAAAATTAATAATATAATATGTCGTTATAATGGTATTGCAAGTACAGTGCAAGCGTATTTTTTAGTTCAATTGTCTGTCGGGTAAGGGCCAATAAAAAAAATATTAGTCGTGACCTGGGTACCAACATATTAAAATTCTGTGAAATTTTTAATAGTTACCAAGTTCCACTTTAAGTTTTTTTATTAAATTTTGTAAAAGATATGTTACTTTTAATTGTATAAAGCAATGAAATCAAAACTGCAAGCCAATATTTAATAACCCGTAATAGTCACTAAATGCGACGAGTTTAACTAAAACATTTAAAAGCCGAAACTCCAGCAACATTTTGCAGTCCTATTTTCATAATTTAAAAGGCAAAGTTTAATTTAGTTAGAAACTAATGAATGCAGTTTAAATTTGGTCTCCGAGATAGGTTTATTATTTATATTTAAATAAATTTTAAAAGATTTTCCATTAAAAAAATTAAACTATTTTTTGTCTAAACTAAAGTGTTTGTTTAGCAGTGTGTAGTTAAAAATGCAATTTAAGTCGCTAATTTTCGGAAGAAAATACAATCAAGTTCGCTCTCACAAAAAAATAAGTAGTCATTTACATAATAGAGTATCACAACCGCACCATCTAAAGGATGCTGCAAAATGTAATATTTGCAGGTTGGAGAAATGGGTTAAACATATGAAAACCTGGCACCCACAGTAATATTAAAAAAAATACATACCCAACTTTTGCAACTTTAGTCATGCCTATAGAAAAAAGAAACATTTGATCATTTTAAAAACAATATGAAGGGCATGAATATAGTACCAATAACAGTATTTGCTTTATTTTTAACATGTACATGTTTTTAGCCTTTCGCATCCCATCCCAACAAAATCTGTTTGCCTTATTTATGATCTTAACCTTACAAGAAAGTCACATTTATCTAATCCTTGGTAAAATTTAGACAAACTTTTTTTATTCTTTGGATATTTTCACGGCTTCTGCTCTCAAGATTTAGCCAGCATAATTTTCTTCATAGCTGCTCCCAGTAGATCAATACGAAGTTCATAAGTCTTATTACAGTCTATCTTTAAGAGCCTTGAACTTTCCACTTTTTTAGCCATTTGACCGCTAGTACTCGTAATATTGGTATTAGGTAAGATCACCTCAAGTGGACCCCCCATTTTCCACTTGATCATGAAATTAAGGCTTATATATTTTTTTAGGAAGAAGACAATACTAACAATTAAATTCCAAAACAGTTTTTTAAAATTTTTATTTTAACAACTTTTTTTATATTAAATATTTTGCGAACTTTTAATTAAAAACTAATAATAAAAACACCAATAAAGATTATTAAATAAAACTTTTAGGATTTGTTGTTCAATATTTATATTTTTAAAACTGTAAAACCTCTGGAAATTATTTATTTGTTTAATATCATATTTTTTATTAATATTTAAATAAACAAATTCAAATTTTAAGGACTATTTCCTCAAATAATGAAAACAATATTTTGTGTTTGTTGCTATTTATTAAAGTTAAATTTTCTAAAAAAAAATATTTACTGCTCGCAATTAGTTTAAATAATATAAATTTGTTTATGAGCGAGCGCTGCGCCATGATGATACAGCGCGTTTAAGCGCACTGTTGATTCCACTCATTTTTTAATAAATAAAAGTCCTATACACTAGAAAATATAATTATTTAATATTTGCTTTTATTTATTAAATTAAAACATAATGACAATAGCTTAATTTTTAATTACAAATGACAATTAACAAATAAATTATTTAAATGAAGTAATACATTTATTTTAGTAACATCATATTTTTTATTCTATTTTATTTTGAAATAACTGTTGTTAAAAATTTATTCTTTTTGTACAATTAATTTAAATTTCTAAGAATTTAATTAAAATTCTTAAATTACTAACAGCCATTTTATTTTTAAATAAAAAATAAAAAAGTAGTATTTGGTTGCTACTTTTATTTGTTTAAATATATGGTTGGAGCAGTATTAACTCTTTGAAAAGAAAAATAATATAAAGATTTGCTGAAAAGGTTTGATTGGTTTTTGACTGGTTAACAGGAAAAAAAAAAGAAAAAAACCTAAAAACTCAATTATTTTAAAAAACTTTTCTACGTTTCGGTATCAAGGCGGCCACCGTTGTTAAGATAAACCTAAAAGAAAAAAATAGGATATGTCAATAGGACCGAGTACACTAACTTTTTTATACCCCGGGACCAAGACCAAAGTGGTCCCATTCTTTAGATACTTCCAGGCGAGTAACCCAAAGAAAACATTTTGTATTTTTAATATGTGTGAATGACATTCTTTGTATTTCCGTTATTATTTAATGGTTTTGTCCTTGTAATTCAAAATATAATGGCTTTTGTATCTTAAAAATAGTACAGGTTTTAAATTTACTTCCTATTTTTTTAAATTTCTTTAAAATGCAAGGATTAAATTTTTAATTGGCTTATTTTAATTTTGTCATACATTTGTTTTTTTAAATTAGGCAGTTATTTATAATATTTACTCGATAACTATTTTATTTATATTATGGTTTTGTCCTTGTAATTCAAAATATAATGGCTTTTGTATCTTAAAAATAGTACAGGTTTTAAATTTACTTCCTATTTTTTAAAGGGGAATACTTAAAGTCACGCCAACTTACGTCGTTTGCACGACATCAGTTTAATGGAAAAACTGTTTTAAATAACAATAATTTTTTCTTTATACCCACCATCACTTGCACGACAATTTTTAAACAAATCAGCGAATAAATAAATTTTAGCGACGGCTAAAAATGGAGATTGCACGACAAGATAATGCATTACACGAAAAAAAGACAAAATGTTATGACAAAAATGAAATTAGCGATTAAAGTGGTGTTTTAAACGTCAATAAAAGGCAAAAAATAGTACAAAAATGTATTGCACGACGTAAAAAAAAAACATATCAAATAAAAATATATAACGTAAAAACAAATATTTTGTGTAAAAATATTAATAAAGAAAAAAACAGATTTTTTAACAAAACATTTTCTAAATGTAAAAAATAAATAAATTTATTTTAATTTACTGAAAAAATGAAAGAAATATCTTTCTTTCAATTTTATTGAACAATTAAAGCTTCTTGGCCTTTGCTGGGCGTCCGCGTTTACGTTTTGTCCCAGTGGTATTAGTTTGGCTGCATTCGATACACCCAACCAATTTTAATCAGATCTTTATACCCAAAACATGCTTACACTTGAAGTGTTTCAATAAATAAGAACATATGCATTTTAATTGACTTAAATCTACATAGTTAATAGTAATAACCCAAATGCTGTAGTTGTATTTTTTTAAATCATCAAACGTTTCCCATTTACCTTCCAATTCTTTAAATTCAAAAATCAGCAGAGTGGTGATTAAATTAGCATTTGATTTTGAACAGGTATAAAATAGATGACAAACTCCATCCTTACTTTCTTGTAAAACTTTCTTATTTGTCGTCGCTATGCTGACGTGCTATTAAATTCTTTTATTTTTATAATATTGTCGTGCTATACACTTTTTCTTATCGTTTATTTGTCTTAATTTTCTGTTGACATTGTATTGTGGATCAGATATTTTTACTGTCTATTTTAAATATTGTCGTGTACAATATTTCATTTATGTATAAAATAATATCCTGCCGCTTAATAATTTTATTTGTCGGGCAGTAATTTTTTACGTCGCGTAAAACATTTTTGGCAGTTCTTTATATTTTATTGGCGTTCAAAATAACATTTAAAACGTTATCTAACCCTTTTTTAAAATTTCTTTAAAATGCAAGGATTACATTTTTAATTGGCTTATTTTAATTTTGTCATACATTTGTTTTTAAATTAGGCAGTTATTTATATTATTTACTCGATAACTATTTTAAACTAAAATGTATTTTAAGAACTCTTTTTTCCTGTTAATATTTTGATCAAAACAATTTTTTCCCATTTAAACTTTTTACTGGCAAGTAGCCCAAAAACTATTTCGTAATAAATAAATCCGTCTCCACAATATGGAACATATCTAAAACTTTTTATTCCGCCCATCACATACAGCAGCTAAAACTATCTCATATCAAGTTGTTACACTTTGCACGCAAAAAAGACCAAAAAAAAAAAAATAACATTAATTATAAAAGGGTAATTTGAACCGCACGTTAATGTCCGCAATAAAATGGACAATTACCTTTAAATTAAATCTATTTATTTTTATGGAACGTTATATAGGATTAAACAAATTCAATAACAGATAAATCAAGGCAAAAAAGTAAACCATGTTAGAAAGATGGATATACAAACATAAAAAATTTAATTAACGAAAGGCTTAATAACTTAATTTTTTATTTTTTCTGACATTTTCTAATATAAACTCAAAAATTATAAACAATAATTTTTAATTACCTTGAGGGCTCTGGAGACATCCATTTTACACTTTTCTTACATCCTGTAGTAAAATAATTATTCCAGCTAATTCTAGACTTTTCCATTCTTCTCCACTTTACTATAAAAAGCGCGAAGGAAGTCCACACGTTCCAGTTTAGTTTTGCCTTTCGAAAAGATAAGAAGTTGAGGTAATTGTTTCATAAAGCTGTTTCGGCTATTTCAAGAGATTTTTAAAAAAATTCCATTGGCAAGAAATAATTGTGAAGAAAATGGCGTTGCCTAACTGCTGCATTTTGTGTAGTAATTTATGAAATTTTTAAAAACAAAACAGCAGAATAGTCTACGGGAAGGAAATAGGACTCGCGTCTAGAGACACCCCAGATAATATGGCTCGCGAGCTCCTTGACAGTGTTGACACATGAAACATGCCTAATTATGCAGAAACTCGGCTAAAAATTTTTTTTTATGCAATATTTGGAGTATTTTTTTAATACGTCCCCGCATTTTCACGTCCGAAATATAATTTGGAAAAATAAAAAGCCTCTTTGCTAACCAGAACTAACCATGACCGACTAGAACTTAGGGCTTTTGAATTTGCTTAAATTATCTCTACAGAAGTTTTTAACAATTTTTTTTTAAATTTTTTTATATGGTAGAAGTTATAATTTTTCTAAAAAGTGTACTTATATATTCCCCGGGTTTTTTCTAATACATCGTTAAAATTTTGTTAATAACTTTCATGTAGGAATCATTTAGACAAATTCAAAAGCCCTAAGTTTTAGTCGGTCATGTTAGTTCTGGTTGCAAACGGCTTTTTTTTCCCAAATTATATTTCAACATAAAAATGCGGGACATATTAAAAAAAATACCCCAAATTTCTGCATTAAAATGTATTTTTTAGCCGAGTTCCTGCATAATAACCATGTTTCATGTGTCAACACTGTCAAAGCTCGCGAGCCATATTATCCGGGGCGTCTCTAGACGCGAGTCCTATTTCCATCCCCCATTGCTGGTTAATTTTTAAAAAATTCCTAAATTACTACAAAAAATGCAGCAGTTTGGCAACGCCATTTTCTTCACAATTATTTCTTGCAAATGAAAAATTTTCCTGAACCAATCCAATTTTCTTTGCCTTTCAAAATAAAATGACAGATGGCAGATATTATGACACGTCCGATAAACAATAAATTATTGTAAAATGCAGTTTTTCTAATATTTTGTTGCTGAAAAAGTGCCGTGGGTGACGTAAAATAGTTTTTGTGTTCTTCTATTGTATTATTGCTGTTACATTCCCTCCCAGCACCGCTGTTGACTCCTCCATCCCGTAAGTATGTATTAGTATATATTTGTTAATAAAAAATTATTGAAACATATTTTTGAAGCTCCCCCACCGGATTATTATTATATTGTATCCATATAAGTAGCCTGTAAAAGAATTTTTTTAAAAACTTTTAAAATAGCCGAAACAGCTATATGAAACAATTACCGAAGTTGACAGACAGTTAAAGGTTAAAAGGTAATAATTACGTTATGTTGAAGTGTTACCATAGAAACGTTTGTAAATCTGATTTGCATAAAAGGTGTAAAACCAGGATCCGTGTTTTTATACGGGGCGTCACGGAACAATATTTTGTTAATGTTTTAGAGAAATACAAAATCAATGTTTTTATATAATTTTAAAAAATTAAAAATCTATTAAATAGTCACTTTATCTAAAATATAAATTTTAAAAAACAGTAAACCAAGTATTTATTAATTATTCTATTTTTTTTAGAATTAATGTTTTTGGCTTTTTTTCAAAAGAAAGAAATATATATACTTTTTTTCAATTAAATAAAAATCTAAATTGTTTTGTATATTGCCAAGGGGCTGCAACAATATAACTATTAACATACAAATACTTTATAACTTTTTAAATAAAGGAGCGTAATAAAAATTAAGAAATTATATATTTAAATTGGTATTATCTAATATTAAAAAAATAATTACAATATTTTAAAAATAAAAAATACATTTTATTTTATTAACAAATATCCTAAATAGGATTATACCCTGACTCGTCAGGGTATAATTCAATTTGTTAAAAAATAAATAAATTTAAAAGAAAACTGATTTAAAAATATGGTCAACACTTATTATTTTAGTGCAAATAAATTAAAAATAAAAATATTATCTTAGTGTCATTTTAACAACAGTTTTGACATTTTTTATTTTCAATTTAAGCGGTTAAGATATACACATACCTTTACAGATTAAATATATAATTTATCTTTAGAATACAGACAAAGAAGTATTTATTATTTATTTTAATTCTTAATTACTAATAAAAACTAAAAAAATAGTATTTGGTTGTTACTTTAATTTGTTTTAATATATAGTTGGATCAGTATTAGGATAAAAATTTGGTGCTCTTTTATAAGAAAAACAATATAAAAAGGTGCTGAAAAGGTTTGATTGGTTTTTGACTGGCGAACAGGAAAAAAAAAGAAAAAAAACCTAACAAATCAATTATTTTAAAAAACGTATTTATCTACGTTTCGGTATCAAGGCGGCCACCGTTGTCAAGATAAACTTAAAAGAAAAAAAATAGGATATGTCAATAGGACCGAGCACACTAACTTTTTTATACCCCGGGACCAGGACCAAAGTGGTCCCATTTTTGAATACTAACCAGGCGAGTAACCCAAGGAGAACTTCTTGTATTTTTAATATGTGTTAATAACATTCCTTGTATTTCAGTCATTATTATATGGTTTTGTTCTTGTCATTCAAAATATAATGGCTTTTGTATCCTAAACATAGTACAGATGATAAATTTATTTTCTATTTCTAAAAATTTCTTTAAAATGCAAGAATTAAATTTTTAATTGGCTCATTCTAATTTCGTCATAAATTTGTTTTTTTTTTTAATTAAGCAGTTATTTATAATATTTACTTGAGAACTATTTTAAACTAAAATGTATTTAATTTTTTTTCCTGTTAATATTTTGATCATAACAATTTTTTCTCATATAAACTTTTTACTGGCAAGTAGCCCAAAAACTATTTCGTAATAAATAAATCCGCCACCACAATATGGAACATATCTAAAACTTTTTATTCTGCCCATCACACACAGCAGCTAAAACTATCTCATATCAAGAGGTTACACTTTGCCCGCAAAAAAGACAAAAAGAGCAACAACATTAATTAAAAAGGGTAATTTGAACCGCACGTTAATGTCTGCAATAAAATGGACAATTACTTTGAAATTAAATCTATTTATTTTTATGAAACGTTATATAGGAGTAAACCAATACGATAACAGACAAATCAAGGAAAAAAAGTAAACCATGTTAGAAAGATGGACACACAAACATTAAAAAATTAATTAACAAAAGGCTTAAAAACTTAATTTTGTATTTTTTTCTGACATTTTCTAATATAAACTCAAAAGTTATAGACATAATTTTTAAATAATTGGGAATTTTTATTTAGACATAGTTTTGTAATTCTGGGCCTCGCTAAAGAATATTATAGTAATTTTTTTACATATTGTTAGGGACTTTAGTTAGTGTTTTTTAATAAAAATGAAAAAGGTAAGAATTATTTTATTTAGGTTAATAATTTATTTAATAGGTTACCTTAGCTTTTCCCTTCTTCGACGGTCATTGCGGATTATCCTGAAGGCTCTGGAGACATCCATTTTACACTTTTCTTACATCCTGTAGTAAAATAATTCTTCCAGCTAATTCTAGACTTTTCCAGACTTTTCCATTCTTTTCCACTTTACTATAAAAAGCGCGAAGGAGGTCCGCACGGGCCAGTTTAATTTGTCTTGCGAAAAGATAAGAAGTTGACTGAAGTTTTTTTACCCGTTTTGCAATAAAAAGGTGCAAGACCAGGATCTGTGTTTTTATACGGGGTGTCACGAAACAATATTTTGTTAATGTTTTAGAGAAATACAAAATAAATGTCTTTATATAATTTTAAAAAAATAAAAAATCTATTAAATAGTCACTTTATCTATAATATAAATTTAAAACAACAGTAAACCAAGTATTTATTAATAATTCTATTTTTTTTAGAATTAATGTTTTCAGTTAAAAAAAAATTGGCTTTTCTTCAAAATAAAAAAAAATATATACTTTTTTTAATTAAGTAAAAATCTAAACTGTTTTGTATATTGCCAAGGAGCTGCGACAATATAACTATCAACATACAAATTCTTTATAAAGTTTTTAAATAAAGGAACGTAATAAAAATTAAGAAATCATATTTTTGAATTGGTATTATCTAATATTAAAAAATTAATAATAATATTTTAAAAATAAAAAATACATTTTATTTTTTTAACAAATGTCCTAAATAGGATTATACCCTGACTCGTCAGAGTATAATTCAATTTGTTAAAAAAATAAATAAATTTAAAATAAAATCGATTTAAAAATATGGTCAACACTCATTATTTTAGTGCGAATAAATTAAAAATAAAAAAATTATCTTAGTGTTATTTTAACAACAGTTTTGACATTTTTTATTTTTAATATAACCTGTTAAGATATACACATACCTGCACAGATTAAATATATAATTTCTATTTAGAATACAGCAAAAGCAGTATTTAATGTTTATTTTAATTTCTGGGAATACTATTTTAAGTGTATTTTCACATTTGTTAGTAAAGTTAAATTTTATTGTTTATATATATTTTTTATTATTATATAATTTAAAAGATAATTTCTAATATTTATTAAATATATATATATATATATATATATATATATATATATATATATATATATATATATATATATATATATATATATATATATATATATATATATATATATATATATATATATATATAAAAATTTACTTTTACTTAAAACTTATAACTGTACAGGGTCTTTGATTATATTTACGTGGCTTCTGAGGCCTTTATTTTTGAAGACAGAAAAAATGTTTTATATAAAAATTGTAGGTTTTTTTCCATATTATCTTATAAAATTATCAATAAAAAAATATCGCAATAAAAAAAATGAAAAAAATATAGGCAACTTTAACTTTTTTAAATGAAACACCCTGTATATTATACGCTACAACGAAAGATCTTTTTTTCTGATTTCAAATATATATATACATTGATGATATTTGGATAAAACATTTTTGAGATATTTTAGGTTAAATTATTAATAAATTTCAAAAAAGTTTTATATTAGTATCAAGAAAGCCATGGAAACAATAAAATTGTTATGTTGCTGAATTTGGTGAGGGTTTTCTCTGGACAAATAATGTTTATTCTTGCGATTAAACATTCCTGCTACAGTGAAAGAAAGCTTGTCGGTGAATAGAATTGTATTTAAAAACTTTGGATCTTGCTGCATAAACCTAGCTATTTCCAATGCATACTTAGGTCGGTCCTGCATGTTTTGATCAGAAAGATTAGGAACGGACATAAATTTATAAGGATAAAATTTGTAAAATTTTAATGTTAAATAAATTTTATAATCTGTTTTATTAAGTTCAGATGCCGCATCCGAGATTAATATTTAAGGATTTTCTAAAACCATTAAAAGTAGTTACTGCTAGTCCAATAGATAAAGTATAATGTTTATCCTGAAAAATCGAGGATATCCAAAACTTTGTTTTCATTTCGTGTTGCAGTCCTTTTCTTCATTTTAAAGCTTTTTCGTTAAATAAACTTTCTTACTATGTATTTAATAGTATCTATAGATGCTAACCGTTGTTAAGGATATAATAAGTAATATTCCTTTTGTACTGTCGTCACATTATTATTGTTACCATAAAAAAGACGCGATTTTTTGTTCTTCTGAATAGCCCATCGACAAAAAAGCTATACTAACTACTTTTAATAGTTAAAATTATAAATTTCAACGTTTTGCAATATCAATACGTTACTGTTTTCATAGCTTTCTTGATACTAAAATTATTTTTTTTTCAATTTATTTATATTTTAAGCTTAAATATCTTAAAAATGGTTCATCCAAATATCATCAATGTATATATATTTGAAATCAGAAAAAAAAGATCTTTTATTGTAGCGCATAATATACAGGGTGTTTCATTTAAAAAGGTAAAGTTGCCTATATTTTTCCATTTTTTTATTGCGATATTTTTTTACTGATAATTTCAAAAGATAATATGGAAAAAACCTACAATTTCAATATAAAACATTTTTTTCTGTCTTCAAAAATAAAGGCTTTAGAAGCCACGTAAACATAATCAAAGACCCTGTACAGAGTTATCCAATGAGAACTAAAAATGTTTATCTTTATGGCTTTCTTCATATTAAAAAAATGTGAAATAGATATTTTGTGTTGTCGCGAGATTTTTTTTTATAAAATAGACATTTTTCGCGACAAGTTATAAATTGAGTAATGTAAGAAATTAATGGGTATGACTGAATTTAAAGTTTATTTTTTTCTTCTTAGTACATGTAAATAAGAGCTTTTTTTGAAAAAATATATATTTTTTTAATAAATAATTAATGCATAATTTTACCTTAATTGGTTGGGGCTAACTAGCTTGAAATTTACTTGCAAGATTTAACCCGAACAAATACACAGACAAACATTGCAAGTCAAAGAAAATCTTGTAAAATAAGACGCTTTTAAAAACAAACCGGCAAATAAGGTGTCCCATTAAAAAAAAGTTAATTCTCAGTCTTTTTTCTTTAAATTCAGATGCGTTTTGTTAGTACAGCTTTTAAAAAAAAATTAAATACAAGCAAAGCCACAAATATGGCCTTTTCAGTCCTCGTTAATAAATGACCCATTACATAAGGGAGGTTACCCAGTTAGGAATACAATTGTTGATAATATTATTTGTTTTTAGGGTGATTATTGAAGCCATTTATTAAAGTGTTTAATACCTTTTTAACTAATATTTAATCATTTTATGTATCAAAATCTTAAAAATAAAAAATTTCCTTTATATAATAATTGCTTCTTTAATAGGCAAAGTATCTTTTAGGGTTATTTGAAACAAGTATTGACTTACAAAAAGAAATTTCTACAATTAAAGCCCTATACCAATGGAAGAGAGACATGCAATTACAAAATTAATTGAATTTTTAACTTGTTACTACGTAAATTACAAATTTGCATTTTGAAATACTTTGTCGGCAGAAAGGTTTAATGAAATTTTATTTGCTTTATTCAATTAGTAAACACTGTAAAACTAACGGCGTAACTCTTTATTATATTTTATGAGAAAGAAAACTTTTCTGATTTTCCAGAAAATTGGAAATTATTAAATCCCTTTGAGAATGAAAACTCCTAACACCTTGCATAAAACTTTGGGATGAAATTTTGTGACGGTTTGTTGGCAACCGGCAAATAAAATATTCAGGACGGTTTGTTTCAAAGTTACGAAAGTAACTAATTGACAAAATAAGAATAACAAAGCCTTTATAAAGGTGAACGACTTTTTATATAGTATTATTCTGAGTGAAAGATGTTTCTTGGACTCTCACTCTCTTTATTTACCTGAAACACAACGTTTTAACTGGTAAGTATCTTCAGCCATTTTTGTGAATTAAGTACCATGACCAGAATAGTAATTTACGTAACAAGTTCCGAAAGTGATATTTTACGAGATGAGTGGAATCCTGCGAATCCCGTAAAATCACTTTTGGATCGTGTTATTGGATCGTGTTACGTACAATATTTTTTTCTGAGGACGTTTATTATGTTAAAACGCATTTGAATAGATGCATTACTTTAATATATAATAATAACATAAATTTTATATAACCTAACAATTGCTCTCGTAAATACATTACTTATAGATATTAATTAAAATTACACAATTATAACAATTACTTGTATTAATATTATTAGGGATATTAACAGAAGTAGCAGTATTAAAATTATTATAATATACAGTGAGAACGTAAAGGTTGAAACAAATTCATTTAAAATTCAGGTGTTTATATTTGGGTGCGCATCCTGTCTCCATAACCGATCATCATCAATATCTCTATTCGCTCTTTTTCAGTCAGGCGTACCATTTTATAAAATTAGAAATTTATTGAAAAACTTTGGCTGGGCACTTTGACTTAAGACAAAATTGCTTAAGACAGACGTCAACCGATACTGTCAGTATGAGGTAACCTAGAATATATTTAATTAATTTAGATAGGTAAGTTTAGTTGAGTTTTTTTTTTTGAAATTTTAAAATTCTGTTTTTCTCGGAAACAGTTGAATTTAGGTATAGGACATAATACATGAAATATTTTTAGAATCTTATACAGAATTTGAAAATAATATGAAAAATGGTCCTTTCCATTTAAAAAAAAGAAATAAATTGTTATAACTTGTTTTTGGGTCACCCGGTATATATGACATTACTTCAAAAAAACCGGCAACTAAAAACTAAAATCGACGAGTCCGAGCGCTTTTCCCAAAATTACACCTGAATTTTAAATGAATTTGTTCCAACCTTTACGTTCTCACTGTATATTTAGACGTACCAGTATTTGTACTAGTTTTTAAAATATTAATTTCGTTATGCCCCTTTTCAATCTGTGATGCTATGTGATTTTTTTTCTCAAAGAATTTTTTACGTATCCCTCTGCTACACTGGTTGATTTCCAACCTCCTTGTCTCTTTAAATTGGTTATACTACCACCACCATCAGCTAATAAAGTAGCTGAGCTTCTTCGCAAACAGTGCCCAGTGTATTCTTTGGGATGCGGTAATTTAAGAAATTCAGCAATTTTTCAGGCGACATTACCAAAAGTGTAAATAACAATATTTCCGTTTTTGTAATTTACAAATAATATACGATGTGGTGTGTTTGCTGGACGTAATGACAAATATTTCCTATGTAAAGAAATATTATTATCTCCAATAACGACAAAGGTTCTTTCCATATTCGTTTTAGAATTGGAAATTTCTTCTATATCATCTAAACTCATTTTACAAATCTCTTCACGACGACAAGCACCTGCTAAACCAATGAGCAATACAACCTAAAATATGCATTATGCTATTTGGGCGGTAAACTTTAATTTAAACAAGTTTTTAAAGTATGCTTTATATAATAATTTTAAAATTTGTATTTAATAACATATCATATACAGGATGTGCCAACCCTATCTATACACTAAATATCTCTGCCCCTGTACATGATAAAAAAATGTGTGTTTGGTAACGCGAATTGTATTAACAGTCTTGGTAAATATACAGGGTGTGTTAAGAACAGAGTTTTGATTGTTAGTTTTTTTTTTAATTGGAGCGCCCTGAATATTTTGCAAAATTTTGATTCTTTATTCAATTCTACAAAAATGTAAAATATACTATACGTCAATTATTACTGGTTTTTGAGATACCGACCTTTTATTATAGTATTATCTGCTCTACTTATGTAACAATTAAAAACGATTAAAGAATTTTAAAAAATTAACATTACATCCTATAGTAAATGTTTAACCTGCTGACCGTTTTTTGGAACTATTTTCTATTATAATTATTTAAAAATAATTCTTTCAGTGACAAATTTAGTTACTTTATTAGTGACTTAATTATCTCAAAAACCAGCAATTATTAGCGTATAGAGTCTTTTACATTTTTAATGTAGAATTATAAAGAGTTAAAATTAGGCAAAATATACGGTTCGCTTCATTTTAAAAAACGTACTTAACAAAGAAAGCTCTATTTTCGAGACATCCTGATATTTACTAATACTGTTAATCAGTATTACTAAAGACACTTTCTTACCTTATGTTTTTAAATCAGGTACAGGGGCAGAGATATTTGGTGTATAAATAGAGTTGGGACACCCTGTATATCCTTGAGCAATTGAATTGCTTAAACCGCAAGTATTAATTTGCAAATATTTAATATATCAAAGTAGTAGTAAAGAGGAAAGCAAACAATCTGATTCAAAGTAGTTTTTGTACGCATCTTTGTATAAAATGTGTACTTTCTTATAATAAAACAAAAAATAGTGAAAATCATTTTCTTCAAGTTTTTATTATTCCACAATATAAACATTTATTCTTCGCACCAGTTAAATCCTGAAATAGATCCTTATATTGGATCCGCTATTTTGTTTTTTGAAAAAAATGATATTAAATTTGAAATTAGAAACCTCAAAAACCTTAATACCCACTTTATAGATCATTGACAAGTTTAAAGAGTTTAATTTTTGGTTTTGGATTCGCCATTTTGTTAAAAAAATATTATTAAATTTGAAATCAGAGACCTCAAAAACCTTAATGTACCCCTTTTCTGAATTACATTGACGAATTTAAAGAGTTTTTTAACTTTTGGTTCGCCACATTGAATCCACCATTGTGTTTTAAAAAAATATATTATCAAATTTAAAATAAGGGACCTCAAAAACCTTAATGTACCAATTTTTTAAATTATTTTGACGAATTTAAAGGGTTCTTTAACTTTTGGTCCGCCATATTGGATCCACCTATTTTGTTTTTTGAAAAAATATTGTTAAATTTGGAATCTTGTTCTAATGCTAAGATAACATTTAGTAAGAAGTGCTTTCCATACATTTCTATAGGTCATAAGACAGTTTGCTAAAGTATCCAGGCTGATGAGTGCAATTTTCTTGAATTTTCCTTTCTTCCAGTGTGACTCTCGGTGTATGATTTTACCGGCTGACCACCACATGGCCTTGGATCCATACGTGATCAGCTTTGTTAGGCAATTTCGTAAGTCTAGATCCATATACCGAACCGATGATGTAGTTTTTCCGATCTTCTTATTTTTTCCAAAATGCCCTTGACATACAGGTTGTTGTTCTTTATTTGTTTCTAGTTTCGTTCTATTTTTACGTCATTTCAAAATTAGGTCCACTGGGTTGGCGGGATATCCATAGGCCTTTTCATCACAATTTTTTTTGTGCGCATGTGTCAGTATCAGCCTGTTTTTTGTAAACAAACATGTTAAAGGGCCTGTTAACACATAATTAAAATAAAAAAATACTAAAACAAGTATAGTTACTGAAGAAAAGAAATACGAAAATGAAGAAAAAAGTGCCTTAATTAGCAAATAGGTTTTTTTAATCGAATATTATAATGATATCAGTACGAAAAGGAACGAAGAAGCGGTTATGGAGTATGTAAGAGAATGTAAGAGTGATACACGCTATAAATCATTTAAATACAATACAATTTAATCAATATAACAATTGTATATATGTGGTAGGTCTAATTAGAATAAAATTATTGATACTTTTTGTATCCTTTTTAAAAACGTCCATGACATTTAAGCTACCTTTTTAATTGCGTACAATAATGGGCTTCAACTCAATTATAAATCAGTGAAGCACCATTAACGATTTTTTCCAGTAAATGACTTAATTGGGGAGATAATACTGCATTCCCAGCCATTGTCGATCAAAACAGTACGAAACTTTTGAATTGCCGCTTTTTCAACATGGCGACTGCGCTTGCGCTTGTCACCTGATGAAAAGGCCTATGGGGTAAAAGTTTTTTTCTGAGATTGTCATTTTTTTGTTGGAATGTTCCTAATTTGTTGTAAATTGTTAATTCTCTATCTACATCCACTTTTCACTTATTAGGTACACTATAGGTCTTTTTTTAAATAGTAAAATTACATAATTATAAAATTAAACCGAGAAAAAAACCTACAAAAAGAAAATGTTTAGTGATCCTACTCTATGAACAGAACATTGTTCGGCACAACATTTCGTAATTGTTACATTTTAATTGATCCAATATTACCTACAATTTACAACATCACGGGTTTAAGAGTTTAAACCGAAATAGCCTCTAGATATCAACTTCGACGACTATTTGCCAGTAATTTCAAACATGTAGTGTTCTCGAACGCTGAAATCGCAAGTTTCTATTTGATTTGCAGCTTTAACTCTTGATTAATTAACTAATTCAGCAAGAATTTCATATTGAGCCGGTTATAAGCATTTTGGCTCTTCTATAATGAACAAATATGTTAAGTATGGCCTGTGATGGCGATATTATAGACCTGTATATTTTCAAGGTTAATTAATAAAATAAATAAAATAATAAAAATAATAAAAAAGATAAAAAAACCATAAAAAAAAACTACTTTATTTATGTAAGAAACTTAGCAAGTTAATTGGCATATTTTTATATAAAAAAAATAATAAAAAAAGTGTTTTATCGATTGGTTAAAATTGTCATAAAAAACTTGGTCCACCCAGTATAATACTAAAAGATTTTTGTTACCTTTCAATGATAGATAACACAGTCATACAAAATAAGTGGTCTGTACTTTACATGCGATATATGTATCTTAAACTAGTTCTTCCTCCTGAACATAAATCTGGGCTTAGAGGTCACAGGAACTTTTTAACCTCAAAAAACTGCTCTAAATTATAAAAAATTACAAGTTTTTTTTTAATTTTAAATTGTGAAATTACTATAAAAAAGACCATGGAAAATAAAAATCTACCCTCAGAATTGATGTGCCGCGTGAAATTATTTTTCAAAAATCTTCCGATTTACACCAAATTTGGTGTACGGGGTTTGGGGATCGCTGATCACGAATCCGAAGTTCGATTTAAAAATTCAAGATAACGGAAAAAGTATCCAAAACTCTTCCGATTTTCGACAAATTTCGTACATAGAGATTTTGAGGGTCGCTTATCACAAATTTAGGGTCGGATTTCAAAATGACGAATCCAATAATCTGGGAGGCCACCGCAAAAAAAGCCTGTAAAAGGACCGCATAAAACATTTTTTTATATTACTATGAACTATAGTCAATCCAAAGCCGCACTGCTGCCTTAGCTCAGCGGGTTTAAATTTTATTTTTTTACCTTAAAAAAAAATGTGAAAAATCGTTTTTTTTTTAATATAACTCGAAAACTACTCAACTACTAATTTTAGGAAAAAATGTTAAATAGTCAAAATTAATGGTCCAATAAAGCTACGTCAGTTTTTTTTTTTTTTGTGGCCCTTTTAGTTTTTAAGATATTAACGATTTAAATTTAATATAAAGACTCAAATATCCTTAAAAACTGAAAGAGTTACGAAAAAATGTAATAAACAAAAAATATGCCTTCTGGTTATCTCTATAAAAATAGTTATATACATATTTTTAATAAAATAACTAATAAAGGAGATATGAGCAAAAACGTGATTTTGATAATTAAAAATTTCGCTAATAACAATATTTTATTGGTACAAGTAAGTATACCGGCTCTTATCAATTTTAAAACTTATTTAAAATGTTCTATTTATTGAATAAAATAAACTAATACACATGTGCCTCGGGCCATTGGGGATAACCTAGTGGCACGGACATTTTATTTAATTTTTTTTTGGTCCAATAACTGTACGTACACTGTACCCATATCTATTCACTTAAAACTTTAACTAAAATAAATTTTAAATTTTATTTGATTGAAAAAAAAAATAATAATGAGTGCCTCCTCTATCTGGGTGTTATATACTTGGCAGGACGCTTAACATTTCTCGATCTTCTATGCTTCTATGTGTATAGCTCATCGTTTAAATATTTTTATTATCAATTTAAGTAATAATATTATTAATTAATAAAGACAGTTACTTGTGCAGAATGATCTTGAGAAAATTTTAATGATATCAGGTTTAATTATTTTTTTCAGTTGAATTAATGTTTAAACTTTAATTTAATCATATCTTTAAGTAGTAAATAAATGAGTTAATACCATAATTTAAATAAGAATGTCTTGAAAGAGTAGATGGCTTAATAAGAGAAATTTTTTAAAAGTTTAATACTAAATAAACTATATAGAAAAATATGTTAAAATTATGATTAACATTTTTTAGAGATTATTCTGAACGAGTAACTGTCTTTAAAAATGTTATTGATATTAATATTTAAATAGATAATAAAAATATTTTAACGATGAGCTATTATACACATAGTAACATAGGAGATAGGAGAAATGTTAAGCGTCCTGTCAGATAAAGGAGGCATTTTTTTTATTAAATAAATTTAAAATTTTATTTTAGTTAAAGTTTCAAGTAGATCGGAATGGGTACAGTTATTGGACCAAAAAAATTTAATAAAATATCTGTGCCACCAGGTTAACCCCCAATGCCCCGAGACACATGTGTTTTGGTTTGTTTTATTCAATGAATAAAACATTTTAAATTAATTTTAAGCGAAATATTTAAGGGCCAAAATCACTTTTTTTTTCACCTTTATCACTTATTTTATTAAAAATGTGTATATAACCTTTTTTATAGAACTTACTAAAGGCATATTTTTTGTTTATTACATTTTTTCGTAACTCTTTTAGTTCTTAAAATATTTGCCTTTTTTGTTTTAAATTTAAACAGTTAATATCTCAAAAACTAAAAGGGCTACAAAAAAATTATATAAAAAAACTGACGAAGTTTTATTAAACCATTTATTTTGATTATATACTTTTTTTTCACTAAAATCAATAGTTTTTAAGTTATATTAAAAAAAAAACGATTTTTCACGATTTTTTTTAAATAATAAAAAAATGCAATTTAAACCCAGTAAGTTGAGGCAGCAGTGCGGCTTTGAATTGATTATTATTCATACTAAAATGAAAAAAATGCGGTTCTCTTATAGGCTTGGTTTTTTGCGGTGGCTTCCCGGGCTATAATATGGAAAAAGAATATTCAAAAAATATTTTAATTGGTAAGTGAATCTCTAACAACTTTTGGTCAGATTAAAAAACGGGCGTTAATAATGCAACTATAATTGGGCAACCACATATTTCAGATCTCAGTCTAAGTGAACACTGATCTGATATTCTTGGCAAAAATTTAAAAAAACATTAAATTAGTTTAAGGAAAAAAAGGAACTATAAGAAAATAAAATTACACAAAATAAAGTATAAATATTTAAAAATGTCAGGAACAAAAAATATTTTAGAGTACCACATTTATATATTTACGAGAGATACCGAAAGAAACCGTTGTGTGCCAACAATAAATCAGTTCTTATCCAAAAATCGGTTGTTTCATGTTTTATGCCATAAATCTTCTCGACCATTCCAAAGAAAACTAAAAGAGAAAGAAACGTGGCAAAAGCAAAACAGGTCCCAAGTGTGAAGTGGTTGAACACGAGATAAAAATGTATAAAAGTGCATCTAGCGTTGGTTAACGCTTCCTTGAGCTAAATAAGAGACACATGTCCTTTTATAAATTGATAAGAAAGCTCTTAAGATCTATTTATATGGGTTTCGTAGGGTCGCTGAACGCTTTTTGAGGTAAAGAAGAGACACATGTTCTCTTAAAGGTATTAAAGCTTTTAGGATTTACTTATTATACAGAGTTGGCCTTCATTATAGGGTGATTTAACGCTTCTTTTACCTAAATTAAAAGCACGTCGCTCCTCCGCTCAAATAGTATCATAACTCAAAAAGCAAGATATCAAAAGAATCACAATAAGTATATCCATTTTTAAAGGTTCTTAAAGCTTTACAAAATAGCATACAAGTATTATGAAAATATGAAAAAAATATAGCGTCTCAAAATGTCATTATTTTAAGCGTAATTTTTTGTATCTAAATGACAGATTTTTCAGACTAGGGTTTCATTATAGTCCTAGGACCATGTTGGATTCATCATAGTTCTAGAACCGTAATGAAAATAATGTATGTCTACTTTTTATTTTACCTTCATATTTGCCATGTACTGTTAAAAATAAAATAAGGAATACACTTTTACAAAAAATTTTAAAATGTTTAATTCAATTGACGCAGGATAAAAAAGTTTTGTATGTTATATGGATCTTAAACAAACATTTTGATACAGACAGTGTTATCAGCCTCAACTAACGCCTCGTCTGGTAATATTCACAGTTCGTATTTGTTATCTCGATCCTTATTACATAAGGTTCTTCCATTTAAATTGGTCCAAGACTTGCTTTGACATTTTAAAAATAAATAAACTTCCCAGGTTGTTTCCCTATATCTTCAGACTAAAAAATTGTTTTTTAAAACTTTTTTACTCAAACAGTTTATTAATGGCGGCCACTTTGCTTTGGATGCATACGCCCAATTTTGCGGTTGTAATGGTTTGCAAAACATTTACAACTTAAATATATATATATATATATATATATATATATATATATATATATATATATATATATATATATATATATATATATATATATATATATATATATATATATACCTCAAAAGGTATACTTTTAAAAGTTGATATGAGCAACCGTTTTCGAGATATTTGGATTTTAAAAAATTACGACGCATCAGATTTTATTGAAGCAAAATTAAAAGAAAAATAAAACAAAATGTTTAATTAAACAATATGTATTTTAATTTTTAATAAAATTATTTTTCTTAAATTATGTTCGGCAAAACATAAACTAGGTTTTATAGTTTTTAAAAATTCCACCATTTAATAAGCACATGTCAGCTCTGTGATGAACACCCTGTATTTCGAAACAAAGGGCCCTTTGCGGACCCATATTTGATGGACTTTTATATATAATTTATATATATATATATATATATATATATATATATATATATATATATATATATATATATATATATATATATATATATATATATATATTGACAATTTGAATGTAAAATCTAGCGAAATTTTATTCTTTGTATTTTTTTTCGATTGAAAGGATAGTCAAATACATTTTTGACATACACATAATTTCTTTTATTTAAATCTTAATTTTCACCTTAAATTTAAATAATGACATGTAATATACTGGGAAAAAAGTTAACACATCCCAAAAATGACAAAGAATCTGTTTAGAGCGGTATTTTTGGCAAACTAAAAACACTTTCAGAGCCTCTATATTGCGCTTTTATGCTTAATTTGGTATTAATATGTTTTATGTTTCTAAATTAAAATTTGTGTAACAATTTATCTACTGGTTTCATGTTATGCCAGTCTTGAGATCATGCGTCTGAACATGAATTATCTTGTCAAGACATATTCTGATTTTTCTTAACTTGGATGGTGGTTATATACACAAAATGGAGAAAGCAGCATCCAATATTCTAATATTCTTATGTGGTTAGTATATTGCTCTTCGTTTCTACATTTTATTCACTGTCGCCGGCAGGGGGGTCAGGGGAGGTCCGTCGACCCCCAAGGTTTTTTAAACTTACTTAAAATAAGGCAAATCCCGTCTAAAGCCTTAAATTTTACAATATCGCCTAGTAATTTAAATGAATATGATTATTATTTAGAAATTAAAGTTGTAGTATTTTTATTTGTGTTTCTAATTAAATTAATTCTAAGCCAGTAAATTAACCTAAACTTTTTGACCTCCCTACATTTTTTTTCTAGCGGCGGCCCTAATTTGATTAATGGGCCCTTGAGAACTGCACAAAATGTTGTATGAATATTTAAAATAAAGAAAATAAAAGTTCGAGGTTCTTTAAGTGTTACTTATAAAGTTTAGGTGGCACACAGTGGAAAGGAAGTTTGTTTAGGAGCGCAAAATGACAGTCCTGGTCAAAGCCTTGGATAGATCAGCAGAATGAACTTAAAACATGTTTTCAAGTTGTGTGGGACACATTACAGAATTACCTGTTAAATTTTGGTAACGAAATCTGTACTTTATGTTATAATTTTGTGTTTTTTTTTCAAATACCTTAAAATATGAGTACGAATAAATTTTTTTGTTACTTTGCAATTATTTTAAATTTATTTAAGTACATTTAGAAATTGTAGCTTACTCTAAGAACAACAGAAACGTTAACAAAACGTAAAAACAAATTATTCATAAAATTTATCTGATCCACAGAAAAATAATATTATTAAGTGTTAAAAAATCAAAAGGGGAGTTTCAAGCTTGCTTTAAAATTTTTTATATTATTTTTATATTAAATATGCTTCACATTTGTCGACATGTATTAAACAAAGTATTAATAAAAAATTATAATTTTAAGAGGTAATAAACTGCGTGTTTGCGTTTTAGGTATTTATTGTTCCTTTTTTATTTTGCAATTTAATTTGAACGTTGCTTTAATAAAAATAAATTAACTTTGTTGTTATTAAAAGTAGATACAAAATCTTTTGTATTAAAATAATCAGACGCTTTTCAACACAAAGCAATAATTAAAATGTACTATATTAAAAAATGTTTATTTATGTCGTTTTTCTTTTGATTCGATATAAATCATCTTCTTACGCATTACTTAGAATTTTACGAAAAAAAAAATGCACACCAAATGGCCATTTATTTTATTACTTTTGAAAATACCGATAACCCTGCAGTTTTAAATTGGTTTTAACTATTTTATTATTAAGGACTGTTTGAAAAATGGACACCCAAAAATGTCCAGCACGGATATAGCGAATAAACGTTTAGACCTAACCTAAAACCCTTTTAAAAACCGGCTAATAAAGGGCCATTTCGATAATATAATAAAAGGAATTTGGACTTATAGAGGATTTAAAAGCAATTTCTCTGAAAACAATATTTCAAGTAGGCACTGCTTTAGGTGGAATTCAGCCTTTAAGGAAAAAAATCTTTCCGTCTCAAAAAATAAATCTATGTTCTCTGGCAGCTGCTTTGGCTTTTGATATAATATGTTACAATTTAGTGGGATGGATTAAATATTGTAAAAAATAAGTTAATGAATATTAAAAAATATTTAAAATATTTTAAAAATATCTTAAAAGTATTTTGGAAATTCTAAAAACTTTTTTAACTGAAAAGTATCTTGTTTAATTTTATTTTCCAAATTATACCAGAAGATTTAAAAAACCTGAAACAACGCCTAATAAAAGATTTCTTGGCTGAAAATGTGACAAAAATATTATATTATCATAACCTAATATTCAGGCACCCACCCGTGTACGTTGGTACACGTGTGGACGGTCTTAAGAAAAAATACTCTAAAACTGCTCCACTTTAAGATACAAGGTGTAAAAGAAACATTTTCAGAACTGGGATTTTTCCCTTTATTTTCAAATCGGGTTTTTTAATTTGAATGGAACTTGGTACAACTATTGACTATTGGACCGAAATATACGTTCTTATGACAAACTTTTGTTATTATTTTGAACCAGTTGCGTAGCTTTAGGCTATTTTATTCATAATTTTACCATAACTTTTTTGATATTAATACTGTCAATAATTCAGTACAGAGTACTTAAATATATGTTAGTTCTACATAAAAAAGACACTGAATAAACTCGACAAACCCAAGGAAGTTTAAAGGTGTATGGAATGCCAATGCTTTAGAACAAAATTGTCCAGGCGTGCAGGGCAGCGGGAATAGGAGAATCGGCCCCGCGGAGTTTGCACAATGAATCGTAGGTCAGGTCCGGATTTCCATAACTCCTTGTTACCATGTATAAAAGTGACATCATCAAATTCAGACTAACTATACGTTTACTGTTTTTTTTTGGACAACATTGTTGGTTAATAAACGAAACTTTTATAGAATATTTAAAATTATTGTGTATTATTGGATTTTATATCATCAGATTTAACAAGGAAAGAACTGATGGCACCACTTCACCTTCACAGCGTTCTATTTAAATAGTTGATATTTTTGGGAGTTTCGCATTTCTACCAAAAATCTTAATAAAATAATTTACAACACGATTTTTTAACATAAATTTCAAACATGGTATATGATAGTTTTTTGTACTTATCACGAATTCTGTGATAAAAGGGCAAATTATTAAATAGTTTGAATAATTATCTATTTAAGGATCGGAAAACACTGAAAAAATAAAACTTTAAAAAAAAACACATTTAATTTGTAAACACGACTTGTACAAAAATCATCAAATGCAGGGTAAGAAAGTAAAAACTTACACAATTTGAACTGGTTGGTTGTGTTTTGGGCAATAGTAATACAATATTTATAAATTTATAATTTGTATAAAAGTACAATAAAATAGTTTACCTCATGCAGATAACATAAACAAATTTAACAAGTATAATTTTAATAGTCAGACAGTCCCAGGCAAAAAACTCAAATACTAACTTGTACTTTTTTTGTTAAAGTGTGGTAAGAGAGGGGAGTTTATCTACACCAGACCTAAATATTCAGAGAAGGGAAATTTCTGCGGATAGCAGATTCCAGTCTAGACACTCTGGGGATGATGAAACAAAAAAAGTAAAAAGTTTGGGGCTTTTTAAATTGGACTGCAAAAGGATGCATAAAAGTGGCACTACGTGTTGCTCTGTTGAAAGCTGTCAGAGGAATTATACTTGCCAACTCCTCAGAGCAGAAGTCGTAAAAATACCTATAAAAATGTAACATATTCCCTCCAGCCCGTCGGTGGGAAAGAAAAGGAAGCTTTTCTGTAAACGTGGGATCAATAATAAGACGAACAGATCTTTTTTAATGAAATTAAGAATGATAAAAGTTGTAGGAAATACCATTGCCCAGACATAAGAACAATATTCTAAAGATGGTCTGATTAGAATACGTACGGAGTATACAGATTAGACGGTTAGAAATACTTACTGGCTCAGAGGAATCCAAGCTTTTTTAAAGCAGCTGAGGCTTTAAAAATGTATTGTGTTAGTGTCAGTTAAGGTTGTTCTCAAAAGTAACGCCAAAATGATTAACTTTTTTTCGGACACCAAACATGACTGGGTCTTGGAGCATTAAACTGAACAAGATTTTTAAAGCCCCAATTCAAGATTAGTTTATGGTCTTGTAAAAGTGATATTTGAATTGATCTGCGCTTGTTTTCTTAATGAGGGTTATTACGGGTATGCTGTTGTTGTACCCTTGCATTTATTCTTTGTTTCATTGGTACATTTAACATTTTGAGTTGTTATTAATTTTAAATATTACCCTTTTTGCACCACGTATGTTTAAAATAAAAGTATCCCGAAAATAATTAGGTTTTTCGAGTAATAGATAATATTGAAAAAGAGTTAAATAAATGAAATAAAAACAATGGATGTTCAAAATTGTTTTAGTATCACTAATAAAGTTGAGGTGACATACGGTAGAAGAGTAGTCAAAAGTCTTAAATAGATCAGGAGTAACGGATATGGGCTTAACCTAGACACATAAAACACGTTTTCCAGTTGTGTGTGCAAATAAAGAAAAGCCTGCTTTAAATTTTTGGTAACTCAATCCGTACTCTCTATGTTAAACTTCTGTGTTTTTCAAATTCCATAAAATTTGAGAAGAAATGGATATTTTTGTTACTTTACAAGAAAGATTGTTTAACCCATTTTTGTACATTTAAAAACTGTAGCATGATCTTAAAATAGCAAAAGCGTTAATAAACTAAGAAACAAAATGGAAAACGGTTTTTCAGGCTTGATTTAAGAATAATTTCTGTTATATAGAACATCAATAATATTTGTTATATAAGTTTATCATGTACAAGTTTCGTTCAAGTCAAATATCCCGATTTGAAAATAAATAAAAATCCCAGTTCTGTTTTTTTCTTTCTCATATTATATCTTAAAAATAGGTTCATTTAAATAACATTATTGTCTGGTTTTTAGCTAAAAAATCTTCTATTGGGCGATGTCCCATGTTTTTTGAAACACTCTGCATACGCAAATATAATCCCTCAAAAAAATAACTTTTTTTTCCAAACCTCAGGAATATTAAAAAATCCCGTAATTCTTATACCTGACTAGAAATTTAATTTCAGTGTCAAAATTTTGCAAGTTTAAGATCCATCTCGCAGTCGAAGTTGAATGAAAATCCATTTTATCATGATTCAAATCCATAAACCCTGATAATAGCTTTCTTTGTTTCGAACACAAGTTGATATTTCAGTATACAACGAATTTCTCAACAATAATACCACTTTATCCCAAATATAGGTATCTAAAAATAGACATCGCACAGAGGATAGAATATAGAACTGACTGCAGACTCCCTGTCTGCATATTTATTGATTTTTGTGTTGGAATTGAAATAAAAGGAAATGGCGTCTCATGGTAAAAATTTAACATTTTATTTAACTGATGATTATAATTTAACTATTTTAATAAAAATTATATATGTTTTGATAAACAGGCATAGAACTAACGTGGCGATAATATAACTAACATCTCTTAAATATGACTCCTGTCAAAATCAATCATTAACGCTCACAATATTAAATTAGTTAAATATAACATCAGATTTTATTAATTTTTTTTTTGTTCCAGTCAAATGGGACAACTTAGGTCCTGCTTATAGTCCCGGGCATTTAGATCAAAATCGACCGAAATACAGAAATTTTTAAGGCCGGCAGATATCGAGATGCGGTTTTCTGCATTGTGTTCAGAAACCTCCCAGAAAAAAGTCTTTATGGTGCGGTTATGCCATTTTTCAAAAAATGCATTCTGGTGCAATATATGCATTTTGCAACTGCATAACTACTTGCAATATTATAAGAACGACTGGAAACTCGGAAAAATTGCTCGAAAATCGTTACTCGGAGGTTTTTGGGGATGCGGAATTCAATTCTGGCATTAGAAGTACCCGGGGACGCTCAAGGGTGGCTCTGCGGGGGTGCCCGGGGGGTGATTGGGGGGAAAATTGCAGCATCCATGAAAATCAGCCGAAAATCGTTACTCAGGGGTTTTTGGGGATGTCAAATTTAATTCTGACATTAGAATTACCCGGGGGCGTTTGGGGGTCGCTCTGCGGGGGTGCCATCATAAGGTTTAATTTTAAACTTAAATACTAAATATCTTCTTTAAACTCTTCTTTTTTTTCCCTTCTTCATCTTGTTCCTCGTCACTATCCTCGGCTTGGTTGGAACTGCCTTTTTGGTTTAAACAATTGTTATTGCAATGCTTGCATGTAAGTGAGCACTCCAACTCACTTTGTCGGCACCCGCACCTTGTGCCACAATCGGTTTTACAGGAACAAGAGATACTGCTTAAAATTTCCTCGGGACCGGCTTTCTGGGTCATGGAAAATGCTAAGTTAAAAATTAAACTTTATGATGGATAATTTAATATTAATAAAAAGTACAATTTATTATTTAAATAAAGTATTATCCTCATAATATCTGATTTTTCACTTTTTTCATTACTTTTCTCCGCAGAGCAACTCCCGAGCGCCCCCGGTAATTCTAATGCCAGAATTGAATTCGGCATCCCCGAAAACCCCCGAGTAACGATTTTCGGCTGATTTTCATGTACGCTGCAATTTTCCCCCCAATCACCCCTCGGGCACTCCCGCAGGGCGACCCTGGAGAGCCCCCGGGTAATTCTAATGCCAGAATTGAATTCGGCGTCACCGAAAACCCTCGAGTAACGATTTTTGGCTGATTTTGATGGACGCTGCAATTTCCCCCCAATCACCTCCCGGGCACCTCCGCAGAGCCACTCCCGAGCTCCCCCGAGTAATTTTAATGCCAGAATTGAATTCGGCATCCCTAAAAACACCCAAGTAACGATTTTCGAGCGATTTTTTCGAGATTCGAGATGCTCTTATAATATTGCAAGTAATTATGCGATTGCAAAATGCATTTATTGCACCAGAATGCATTTTTCGAAAAATGGCATAACCACACCATATAGACTTTTTTCTGGGAGCTTTCTAAACACAATGCAGAAAACCGTATCTCGATATCTGCTGGCCTTAAAAATTTCCGATTAATTTCCTAACTTCCCTGGACTATTAAGTTAAAAAATTGGAATAAAATTACACAATCTTTATTGTAAGAAACATGTTGTTTTAGACATTATATACATAAAAACCTACACTTTTACATATTATGGGTGTTCCAATAGGTACTTTGGGATTTGGTTTCTTGATAAAATCTATATTTTGTTAAAAAAAAACTTTTAGTTCTTGGGTTAGTTGAATTTAGCAGGCGTATAGAGACAGATCTTAGGGTAAAATTCGCTGCAAAGAGCTTTTAAATAAAGGGCGGAAGGTATGCCTCAAATTTTCTGATTAGACTACGAACTGCATTGTAACTTAGCACATGATTGCGCCGAAAATTTGCACGAAGTTTACGAATGGTCTATACAATACAATAGAACGGGAATTTTTGTAAAACACTTGCACAATTTTAAGCATTCTTCTGTTGTGAAACACTGCTAATTAATATGCCTGGTATCTATATGACGTATGTCAAATATTAAAATTATATATGGTAGGTCGGAATTGACGGTACATTTAAATCCCGAAGTGGAGGGTTATTCATTTTAAAGTAAACAGTGCTTTATTTTTGAACTTCCCTGTACTTTTTTAAAAACAAATATAGCCATTTCGTGTATTTTTTTCCGTGGAATTTAATAATCTAATCAAAAAAACATTGGAAACAAAAACAAAAGAGTTACAGCATAAGTGACGTATTTTTTAAATGGAATACCCCGTATATTTTTATATCAATAGGTAAAGATTTTCCGAGGAATTCGGTGATATAGGGGTTGCTGGGTTTATTTCCTACGGTTCTGCTGCAATTGTCTAAAAACTGCATGATACTATAAGGGTAGTTTCACCTGAAAAAACCTGGCTGCCACAGGTGCAAAGTCAATAATTTTAAAAATACGTTTATTACTATTTGAAGTAGATTTATAATGAGGTTTTCATCAGAAGAACAAATTATAACTCTCTATTATAAATGTGGAGAAAACGCCAGGGAAACACAACGAAGATATGTTGCAAATTTTCACCGAAATATATCAGTAAAAACGATTTTAAAACTGAAGGTCTTATTCGAAGAAACAAAATCGTTACATATTAGAAAAATGAATACAATGAGAAAAAGAAACCGGGATCGAGCTATTCTAAATTATTTTACTTTGTATCCCATGAAGTCAATTACTGACGCACTTAGAGACTTGAGGTATGGCCCTGCAAGAAGAAGAGTAACCTATGCGACGGTTCAGAGAACACTGAAATTAAGTATCTTTCATATCACGTTTTTTCGGTGCAGCATTTAACACGTGAACAAAAGGAACTTCGCTTTCAATTTGTTTCACAAATTTTAATCCATGAACAAGATAACGATCCTACCCATGTTTCAAACGATTTTTGGGACGGATGAAGCTACTACGTTCACTACATCGGGAATGTTTAACCGACGCAATACGCACAGCTGGACAAGACAAAATCCCAGAAAATTTCAAGAGATTAAAAATACCAAGGGAGGTCTCCTCTTCATGCCTGGGGTGGTGTGCTTAACAATATAATTGTCGGGCCAATATTCTATGAGGGATCCTTAACTGGAGAAAGATATCTTAATTTTCTTGAAAACGATATTGAGGATATTTTAGAAGAATTGTCACTCGAAAGGTTTCGCAAGATAATTTGGCAACAAGACGGAGGGCTGCCCCATGCTGTTCGTCAAGTTGTGCAGTATCTCAATCGCCGATACAATCAGTGGATTGGACGTTATGGCACTATTAGATGGCCACCTAATAGTCCAGATATTATAATTTTTGACACTTTTCTATGAGGACACTTGAAGAATGTCGTTTACCAAAATGGAAACACAAACACGAAAGAAATGAGAGAAAAAATTGTAAATGAAATTAATCGTCTTAACCAAAAACCTCAAATAATATCGGCGAGCTTAGAAAGGCTAAGGAGGGTTTATATATCATGTTTCGAAAATAACGGGGGTCATATAGAACATTTAAATTATTAGTAATATTTTAATTTTTGTTATAAGTGTTCTTATTGCCACCATATTTTACCTCGAATTGTATTTTATTTTTTTCCGTTTATTGTAATTTTGCTGCTTGATTTAAATATATATATATATATATATATATATATATATATATATATATATATATATATATATATATATATATATATATATATATATAATATTAAAATATTTATATAATATAAATTTTTTATTTTATTTTATAAAAAATATTTATAAAAAATTTATTATTTTAATAAATTAATAAAACATTTAACATATATATTATAATTTAAAAATTAAAAAACATTTAAAATATACCAAAAAATAAAAAGTATTATTTAAAATATGAAAATAAGTTACAAGGAAAAGTTGTTTAAAAGTAGAAGATAGTTCCTAATTCCAATTTTCGAAAAACTCGGCCTACTTTTATTAATTTGTGATAAAAATTATTTTATTATCAATTAACTAATTCCAAATTAACAACTCATTTTTATACTAGTAGGCGTTGATAGTGACAAGCTTTATTGACACTTCGCTTTTATAATTCATTAGCCGTAGTATCGTCAGCTTTAAATGCTTACTTTACAGCAAAAAATTTAATAAAATATAATAAAAATTTAAATTGATGTTAAAATAAATTTAATTACAAATAAATGAAAGTAAGCCGATCTTTTCAAAAAGTGGTATTAGAGACTACCTATTAATTCTAAACAACTTTTCCTAGTAACTTATTTCCATATCTCCTCAAATAAATGCACTTTACACTTGAACCATTTTAAATTTTTTCAATTTTCTGAACACCGCGTATAAAATATGTTAAATGTTTCTATCCCAATCTTACTCTAAGAAGTAGCAAAATTTTTATCAGGAGTAGCTTTTTTTGATAAAATCAAAAATAAAAAGTTTTCCTCTTCAACACCTTTTCCGTTGACATACTGTATATATATATATATATATATATATATATATATATATATATATATATATATATATATATATATATATATATATATATATATATATATATATATATATATATATATATATATATATATATATATTATAATTTTAAAGCATATAATATAATTTAAAGCCGTTCTTCTGATAAAAACCTCATTATAAAACTACTCCAAAAAGTAATAAACGTATTTTTAAAATTCTTGACTTTGACAAATAAGCACCTGTGGCAGCCAGGTTTTTTCAGGTGAAACTACCCTTATAGTATCATGCAGCAAATTAACCCAGCAACCTCTATATCAGCGAATTTCTAGTGAAAATCCCTATCTTTTGATATAAAAATATACGGGGTATTCCATTTAAAAAATCACTCATGCTGTAACCCTTTTGTTTTTGTTTCAAATGTTTTTCTGATTAGATTATTGAATTCTACACGAAATGGCTGTATTTGTTTTTTAAAAGAGAACAGGGAAGTTCAAAAATAAAGCCCTGTTTACTTTAAAATGAATAACCCTGTATTTATTGGAACACACATTATTTTTTTAATGTAAAACGGCATAAGTAAGTATTATTTTATTATTATAATTAGCCAGTTCTGGGATGTTGACAATTAAATATAATTTTTCATGACTATCTAATTTAACATTAACCGTTTTAATCTAGTGATAGCACTCTAGACTGAAATTTAAAAAAAAATTAAAGCAGAAGAGCCAAACAAATTAAGTTCCTTTAAGGCGTCATTGTTTTCAGAATGTAATATTCTGGTGAAATAAGAAAAAAAATATATCAATAGTCCTATTTGACATTTAAAAGTATTGTTCCTTTCTAGTCAAAACGGAAGTAATATAAAACAACTGAATTATATTTATGTCAAATACCTACAAACCAAATTTTAATTTTTGTCCTAAATAACAAAGGAAAACCACTTTTATTAAATTAAAATACATTGGAAATATAGCATCTTTTTAGAAAATTTGGGAAAAAACAATTTTTGTTAAAATTTGTGTTAAAGCAATCTCAGATATAACTATGTTGGCTTAAATCGACTCATTTTAACCAGGGAAGTCTTTCATAAAACTTTGCACACCTATTAGATAACTTTTATTAATAATATAACAATTTGATTTAGATAAGTAGCCTTTAGTTTTGTACCAAACGAGGTCAACAAAAACCAAATTAATTTTCATTGAAGCGCTTTATCAGCGTTTCTGGACGGTGGGAAAAAGAGGCAGCATCGGCGTCGCTTTTTATTCGCCTCATTCTTTCGCAATTATTATTCAGGACGCCTTCAGTTTACTTCACTTTTAATTATGGACTCCGAACAGTCTTGTCTTGAAAATAAATTACAAAAAAAGTAGAGTCTTTTCTATCAGTAAGGGCTCATTTTTGCATTTTTTTACACAAATCCTAGTTTTTGTTACTTAAAGCATACATCCCACAAATTAAAGTATTCTTACAATATACAGACCCGTTAAAAACCCTTATCACGTAAAATTAGACTGGGAGTATTAAAAAATAAGATTTCGTCTTTACAAACGTTAAATAATGGAAATTAACATTTAACACAAGTTTTTAATCTCTAATTAAATTAATTAATTCTATTAACATGCGAATTCACTGTTTTTTGTTTGTTATAAAAAAGTTTTTATAAGGTAAAAAATAATTATTACTTTAAAGAACTAAATATCTTCGAGAACTTTAAAGCTCATTGTAAAAGGATATACCAAAAGTTTTAAGCTCAATGACCGCTAAACTATTTATTTAGAAGTATTGCTGAAAAGTAGGTAATAATATTAATAATATTATGGTCTTAGTATTAGAGTCAAGGAAACCAAAAAAGATCAAGGGAGTAGTTGCCTACGATTCCCAGGTTTCCAATTAAAACGTCACAAAAAAGCCGATTAGGTGGGAACAATTACTCAATACAAGTTAAAAAGGAATAGAGAGTATTAAATGTTACATGAATTATATTTTTAAATAAATGGATTAAAGAAGCATTGTACACGACATTTAAATTATAATTTTTTTTTAAGAGCAATTTATAAAAATATGTAATAAACATATAGCCCAGTCTGTAGGTAAAAATAAGGGCTGTTTATGACGTTAATTTGTAACAGGTTGAAAGGTGTTAGAAGTTGTAGAGGGTGATTACCTAAATATGACTATATAGTTTTAGACTCGAAAAAAGTGCAGGGGTGGGGGGTGGAGGGTTAAAAGTGCTAAAAACGTGTTTTTCGCTTCTGCAAGCGCCATTGTTAATTTTAGAGGAATACGTTCAAAATGTTATTTTTAGGTATTAAAAAAAACCTATAATTTGAGCCCGGCTAAAATTTATTTGGTCCATTTGTTTATGAAAAAATGCAAAAAACCGTTAAAAATAGCTATTTTTTGGAATGTTAATAATTATTGCAAAAATATTTTTTATCCATTTCTGTCATTGCAAAACATAGGTTTTTTAATTCTTAATTAAATGAGAGGTTCTAAAGCTGATCGGATAATTTTTTGCTAAGATAATTGAGTTTTACTGATTTTAGAGCCCTAATCTAGTAGGCTATATCTTTTTTGTTTAAAAATATTTTAGGTATTACAAACTATCTTTTCTTTTTTAAGACTTATATTTTAAGAATTTAGATTAACGAAATAAAAAAAATAATATTAAGTCCTTCGTTTTGAGCCTTGAAGAATAGGTACTTTTTTGTTAATATACAATTGGAGCCGGATCGCCCCCTGCATAAGTTAAAAATTTTAAACCAAGAAATATGGAAAGCTGACTTCAAACAAATATTTTGGAAAAAAAAGGAGTTATTTTATTTATTTAAATTCCGAATTACTCAAAATTTGCAATAAACATCTAAAAATTAAAAAAAAAATATTAATTTTCAATTTTTTTCAGAACCATACCTTAAAAAATCTAAAAATTCGGTTATTTGATTATAACCCGAAAAATATTGCATTTAGATAAAAAAAAATATATCACTTAAATTAAAGGCTTTAAAAATACATAGTTTATGTCTATAAAGTTTTGTGTATTGTTAATAGTTTTTAAGATATTGACGTTTTACATTTAAAAAAATCGTTAATATCTGAAATTATGCCTTTTCTTGATTATTTGCTGTTTGACCCCCAATTTTTATTTCAGATTTGTGTTCGCGGAAAAAAATACTCCAGAAAATCCTTTACCCACACCCACCACTTTTTTTGTGGGCCTGTGTAATTAATTAAACTTAATTTTATTTATATTTAATTTTTTTATCTGAAACCCTATTAGACGACATATGAATTAATAAATCTGAAGGCACCTTAGAAATCAAAAAGCCAGATTGGTGTTTATAGATCCTCTAATGAAAATGGTATTGGCGAGAGATCAATTAATATATCTTAAACTAAAACTCTAATAGGGTTTCAGATAAAAAAATTATATAAATAAAAGTTTAATTGGTTACACAGGCCCACAAAAGTGGTGTGTGTTGGGTGTGGGTAAAAGGATTCAAATATGAAATAAAATTGGGGCAAACAGCAAATATTCAAGAAAAGGCATAATTTAAGATATTAACGATTTTTTTAAATGTAAAAAGCGTCAATATTTTAAAAACTATTAACAATACAGAAAACTTTATAGGACATAAACCATGTATTTTTACAATGCCTTTAATTTAGGTAATATATTTTTTTTATCTAAATGCAATATTTTTCGAGTTATAATCAAATAACCGAATTTTTAGGATTTTTTAATGTATGCTGCTGGAAAAAATTAAAAATTAATACTTTTTAATTTTTAAATTTTTATTGCAAATTTTAAGTAATTTGCAATTTAAATAAATTAAATAACTCCTTTTTTCAAAAATATTTGTTTTGAAGCCAGCTTTCCATATTTCTTGGTTTAAAATCCTTAACTTATGCAGGAGGCGATCCGGCTCCAATTGTTTATTAACAAAAAAGTACCTTTTTTTCAAGGCTCAAAACGAAGGACCTAATATTATTTTTTTTATTACAAAAGACAGTTTGTAATACCTAAAATATTTATAAACAAAAAAGATATAGCCTAATTAAGAATTAAAAAACCTATGTTTTGCAATGACAAAAATGGATAAAAAATATTATTGCAATAATTATCAACATTTCAAAAAATTGCTATTTTTAACGGTTTTTGCATTTTTTCATAAACAAATGGACCAAATAAATTTTAGCTAGGCTCAAATTATAGGTTTTTTTTATACCTAAAAAAACATTTTGAACATATTCCTCTTAAATTATCAGTGGCGCTTGCAGAAGCGCAAAACACGTTTTTAGCACTTTTAACCCTCCACTCCACCCCTGCATACTTTTTTCGAGTTCAAAACTATATAGTTATATTCAGGTAATCACCCTCTACAACTTCTAACACCTTTTAACCTATTACAAATTAAAGTCATGAAATTACCTACAGACTGGGCTAATATTTAATGTAACAGGCCAGTCAGTTAGGAGCTTTCTGATATTTAACACGGCAAAACCGCATTCGTCTGATAAGCGCAAGTAAAAACAGACATTTTGCAGCTAATAGTGGACCTTAATTTTACTTGTAAATAAAATATTGGTTGTCACTAAATAATATTTTTCGAAAACAATTGGGAACAGGGAGATAAAATGGATTAAATATTTAAAAAGTCGGCACCCACGATACCTAGTAATTAGGCTTCAAACAAGCTTTCGTGGGCTGCCTTAAAGATATAACGAAAATTCTGAGATTTACCTATCGTTACTATAAAAAATACACATTTTTTTTATTAAATGATGCTTCAAGTAAGTCTGTCTAAGAAATCTTGTGATCAGTGCGCTCTTGCCAGTGCCAAACCAGTGTTTGCAAATATTCATATCGGGAAAATAATGGTACTGACTGGTTTACAGTGTTGTCAAACAGTTTTTATGTAAAATAAAAGTGTCTGCATTACTATACGTCTTTGATATTAATTTAATAAAGTTGTTACAAAACATTATTTGCATTACTCGCAAGACATGCAAAAAGGACCGCTTCGGACCAGGTCCCAGGGTATGGACTCAAGTATTTACAGAGTGCACAAATCGATGGACTTTTACAAATTTACTGATTATTAAAAAAAAATTCCTTAAAATTAAAAAAAAACGTATTTACTTTTCGGTGTCAAGAAGGTATTTCATTTTAAGAAATAAAATTAACTTACAAAAGTAAATTTTATAATATAATGAAAATTAATATTATTTTAATTTAATTATAAAATGTTTTTAAAAAATTTATAACCTAATATCACAAATAACATAATAACATAATAATTTGAGAAGCCAAAGATCGGTTTAACAATCATATAAAAGATAAAGTCCTCTCTTGCACGAATGGCAGTATATCCTTCTGGTCCTTTGCCAAAAATATTAGCCAAAACTTTTGCACAAATTGTTTTTCACCCCTAATCTAAAATTGTTACTACCCCTAAAGGAAAAGCCCCAGCATTAGCAGCAAACAATTTGCTGTCAATTCTATCCTTGAATCATCCGTTAATCTTTCTCTACCAGTAGTTGGCCCTGTTCCTCATAGAATGTCCGATATCATTTTTAAAGTCAAACAGATCAAATCTATCCTTTCTTCGCTTAATGTCAAAATATCGTCTGGGCTGGATGACATACCAGCAATCGTCTTGAACAAAATGTTTTTCTGACCTTGCACCCATCTTAACTCGCCTCTTTCGAATCTCCTACGACTCGGAGATTTTTCCGGAAAGCTGGAAAGCTGCACGTGTGCAACCTGTCCCCAAGAAAAGATGAAAAACTCTTCCTTCTATCTATAGACCCATATCTCTTCTTTTTGTTGTTTACAACGTAATGAAAAAATTCAATAATTCCCAAATCCTAAAGTATTTGGAATAATACAAAACTTTACATAACAGTATGGATTTTGTCACGAAAGATTCACAGTCGACCTTCTTTCCTTTGTTTTACGCAACTGAGACAAGTCCCTTAAGTTTCTTGGTGAATCCCAGATCGTTGTTAAAGTAATCCTGGATTAAGGCGCCCAAAATCTTGTTCAGTTCAACACCTTCAAAACACAGTCAAGTTTGCTACGGCGAAAAAATCCTGCCAGTGCTCATCCGTTACATATAAGCGGCCAAGCTCTGCAGAAAAAAGCATCGTTTAATTTAGTGGGTGTTTCCTTTGAGAACAACCTTAACTGGCACAAACACATTACAACCCTGGCCTCAGCAGCTTTTAAAAAGCTTGAATTCCTTTTTTGAGCCAGAAAGTATTTCTCTTCTTCTAATCTGTATACTCTGTATGATTAGTGAAATAATGAGAGTTCCTCCTCCTCCCTCATATAGCACGGTTTAATTTTAAGATTATTTTTAAGGATAATCCCTCCTCCTTCTCCTCCTTCTTCTCCTTCCTGATATAGCAAGGTTTAAAATTAATTTTTTAGATTAACTAGTTAAAAATATAAATTAAAAATTCTTTAGCTCAGTAAATCATCATCAGTATGCCAACTGTAACAAGAAAGAGTTAATTAAATAAAAAGAAACTTTCTAAAAAAAATTAAATTTGAATGTCCAATATGTCTAGAAATAATTCAAACAAACACAATAGGTGGAATTAGTAATTGTGATAATCAGTTTTGCATAACATGTATAAAGGAGTGGTCAAAAAAAAGATACATACTCCATATGTAGAAAAACATACATATATATAGTAACCAATTTGAAAGAAGAATTTTTCTTTTTAGAGGATATAAACAAAAAGGAAAATATGTTAGATGGCATATATTTTTATATAAACCTAGTTGAATTCTCCACAACATGACTGAACCTTGGTAACCTTCACTTTCCCACTCCTTCATATATTACCTTCAATTCAAAAAGTATAAAGTTAAGTGTAGTAGGCAAAATTGTGTATTCGAGTATTTAGCTGGTGTGTAAAATTTAAAACCCTATTTAAGTACTCTAGTTAAAATGAATGTGGAAGATATTCCTGATATTGTTAGGGAACTGTTAGAATTTTATCCTAGTAAAAATATTGACGTCGGAAAACTAAATTTTTAAGAAGATCATGATATAACCAACCAAATGGAAATTGACGAAGAATCCGCGGATTCTGAAATGGAAGAAGAGGAAGATATGGTGGCAACTGCTAAAATTAAATTTATAAAAAGTTATCAAAGTGACTTTATGGACAAAGTGTTTTGTATTACGCAAAGCTATGTTGTGATAAAAACTTTTACCACCGTTTTACAAGCACACTCTCTTTGCCATTATTGCTATTTTTTATACAACTTTGAAAAAAATAGCACAATGCATGCGCAAGTAAACACTCATATAGAAAGAAAAATTGGACATAGCCTAAAGGAATTACAATGCCTTGTTTGTGGTAAAAACTTATACCAAGTGATAAGTCCGGAAGTGTGCTTAATTTGCAACACTGGAAATATTGTTGAAAAGTCTGATGAAAATTTGCCAAAAATTGTTTTATAAATTTATAACTATGCTTTATATTTATTAAAATTGTTTTATTATTTTATAACCATGTTTTAAATTTATTTTGGTCTAACATGTCTTTTATATTTGTATAAAAAAATAAGACATAAGAGTACTTTATTAAACTTCTAAAAACTTACACACCAACTAAATACTCGAATAAACAATTTTGAATTTAAACTTTGTATCTGTGGCCAAAACACATAGTATGTAAGGCCAAACAGCCCAGATTAAAAAAAAACTTTGTATTTTTTTTCCTTTAAGTAAGTAATAATAGAATGGTAAAAAATGTTTAATAAAACAATAGGTGTTGCTTTAAATCGATTTATTTTTCAAAGTAAAACTTTCTTTTTTATTCACTATGAGTTTTATTTAAAAATTATAATAACACTTTAAAATAATTTTAAGACTTACTATCGAAATATTGTACACTATTCACACATTTTAATGTTATTTAGTTTATTCCAGATCAGATCCTCTTTAGAATATTGTTCTCACGTCTGGGGAATGACGTCTTCTTCAACACTTCAGCATTCTTGACTTCATTCAAAGAACATCTGTTTGTCTTATTGATGAGCCCACCAACGAGCTGTAGGGAATCAATACCTCTTTTATATTATTCACGGCCACTTTTATGCATCCTTTTACAGTTCAAATTGAGAAGGCCCGAACTTCCCACTTTGTTTGTTCCTACATCCATAGAGTGTCCAAACTATGAAAATGTCGTCTTATAAACTAAATCTAATCCATAATTTATTTAAGTTTAGTTTAAATTAAGGCGCTTTAATTATCTGCAGTGAGATGTCAAATATTATATAAATTCGATTAAACTAAAACACTTTTCCTATACAACTGTAATATTTTTAACAAAATTACCATTTGCTATTTTTACAAATTTTATTTGAGGAAAAGTATAAAAATTTCAATTTTTAATCCCTACTCAATTAATAGATTTTATTATGCGGAACCATCCTCGTAGAAATAATCGGTTATAGCATCAAAATCGCTACTATTTTCTAAAAATAGTCTTTTCTTTTAAATAAAATGGCCGTTTGGAGAACCGTAAAAACTTTATAACGATTGCAGTAAAAGTAAAACGATTTGTTTGTAAATAGCTTTAAAGCTCAAGTTTGAAATTTGTTGGGAGTTTTATTATCTCTTAAAACTTATTTGGGTCATTCTACGTTAAGAGGTCATCTGATATCAGAAAATGCGGCGTGATAAAAATATATAAAATAATAATTTTTTCCAAGATAGTTCTATGTAATCAGGTATCGTGTATGCTATTTTAAGAATGGCCAGTCAATTAATCTACTTTTACGAGTATTTTAAGGCACCAGGGAAAATACTCTATACAGGGTAGAGACATGAAGGCCAGGGCAGGATACCTTACTTTTCAGGGTAGAGATAAATTGAAAAAAAAAAACATTTTCGTAAAAATCAACTTTAATTTTTTTTTACTTTTTTGTGATAGTTTATAACAAAAAAAGAAAATTAGACCTAAATTTCCATACAGTCTTTTTTATGTAACTTAAATTAGGTATTAAACAAACATAAATTTTAATACTAAGTATCTGCTTACAAAAAATCACATAACATCTAATTCTAAAATAACATAAACGTACTCGAAAGAAAGTAAATTATTAAATTGCTCATATTTTGCAATGGGATGTGACAAAAAAATATAGAGCATTAATGCTCTGATAAAAACATTATACTAAAATAAGAACTTCTACTTATAAAAATAAACATTAAAAAAATATAACGATTGAGATCACGCCTGTTCAAAGACGTTAATACTTTGGTCAAAAGCATAAAAAATCCTCTGCCCTTTCATTTTTAAATTGGGGGCTGGTATGTTTTCTATGATCTGGTCCCATGTAACAAAAGAAATATCGTTGTCATCGATTCTGAAGTTTTTGCCAGTATTGTCAGAGATTTTGCAGAAAATAACTTGGACTTCATTATCTTCTTCAACCCCTGTGCACATAGCTACGTAACGATATTCTGTGCCTTTATGTAAAAGTCTCACCAAAACGAAATCGCCATTATTAAATTTATTTTTTAACCCAGATGTTGAGAGTTGTTTCGCTTTCGTTCGGGTCGCCTTTTCGAAAACTGGCTGAGAACAAGACTGCGAAGATACTTTAAGCTGCTTTGACTTTCTATAATTTATTAGTGGTTCGTCGTCAGATTCACTTTCAGGTCCATATACATTATCAACATTAAGGCGCGGTTTTGTATTCATGGTAGCAAAATCCAAAGTGCCGAGCACAAAATGATTGCATACTTCAAGATCACAGAAGCAGCTTAAGCTCTTCATTGTCAAGTGATTGGGAAAAAATATACTTCCTGTAATTTGATGGACCTTCATAGTGCCTGAGAAACCTTTTAAATTTTTGGTATTCTCTAGTTCCTCTTCTTTCTTTGAAATGTCTGCGTCATCAATGGTCAACACTTTTATATTGGGACAATTTTTCTGGAGGGCGTTCGTTAAATCTTCCAGCGACGAAATGTCGTTTCCAGCTCCAACAAGTCTATCCGCAGTCCTTTTGCACGTCGCACCTACTCCATCAGGCGCGCCCTTGCCGTGACCGGCTTCGTGGTAATTCCACGTAAATTTTACGAGATTTGGATAAAAATCTTGTAATTTTGTTGCCAATGCGTAAAACATTATTTTATTACGGTACTGTGTGACCGGTCCATCACTTAGGAAATGCAAGTTTTCGATTTGTGCGGGAAGGCTGTCGAGTATAGGCTGTAAATGTGCCCAAATTGCTGGTGGTGAATGTGACAAATTTTTTGATAATGTGCAATAACAAGAGCATTTTAACTCTCCATTATTTTCTTTGGTGTAAACCACGACCGTATGGATGCTTAGCTGCTCTCTCGACCCTCCGAAATGGAACGACTGCACTTCTTCAGCATATTTGGTTTGATAATTTTCACTGAAGTCAACATGAATAATAGCATCTCGCTCTGTCAACGTTTCCTTTTTTGATTTCATAGCCATATATTGATGCACAATATTGAACTCGTGCCGAAGTAAGATTTCGGTATTGCTTTCCAACTCTAAAATTAAATCTCGGGGGTATATTTGTATTGTGCTTTTTACGAACTTTGTAATTTTCCGCGTCATTTTAGTTTTTACATCGGCATACTCTTGAGGTACAGATTGCCACTTTTTATAGAGTAGTGGAAGAAAATTATCAAATTCTTTGAAGCAAAGTGTTTTGTTTTTACAGGTCTCACAATTTCTCGAAAGACATTTTTCATTATATCGGTTGCAACAAATCGTATTTAGAAGACTCACGTAGTTTGACACTGATATTATCTTTGCTTGGTGTAGACAATTCAAAATTAAATCCATGTTACTGTGCTTTACACACATGCAAGTGTCACGTTTGTCACAGCGTGACTGGACAACCCAAAACGGACGGAACTTGCAGAAAAGCGGATATGAAATTTTAATGTTGTTTTTTTTCATGAAAAGTTTGTGTAAGTTAATTAAGGTGTCCAACATAACCCGCTTCTGTTTTCTTACTCCTTGCTTTGTGACAGCATCTTTTTTACCTGCACACAATCTACTATTTGAATCTTCTTCCATGAAATGTTTAATCTTTTTTCTCAAAGTTATAGATTTTCTCCTTGTGTTTCGCTTCTTTTCTATTAATGTTAATTTAGTTTTTCTTTTCTTTATAGGTTTCAATATCTTTTCTTCTTTTAAAACTCTGTATTTTGTTACCAGTTTTCCACTTATCATTCTCTGAAAAAGTCTTTTTTCTTTTTGAGTTGATAGGTCCGAAAAATTGTTTCTTAATTGTTGAATAAGAACTTCTCCACACAATAATTTTTTCTTGACGGTATCTCTCCCTTCTGATGAATTAAGTAAAGCGTTTACTTTTGTGTTTGGACTTAGCGTTATCTCCGTATTTTGTTTTTTAGATCTTTGAAGTCTTTTTTTATAACGTTGTACTGTTGATTTAAGGTTAGCGATTTGAGCTGCCTGTTTTTTTATTATTAAATTTCTTGCTCGCCTTGCCTGGATCGACCGTCGCTGTCCAGCTTGCGCTCGTTGATTAATATTTTCATTAGAAGGAACTTCGTTGTCCGAACTAGGTGGGGTTACAGGAGCATTACTAATATCTTGGAGTGCTAAACGTCGTCTCCGCTGTCTTGCCTTTTCTCTCCATATCTTTCTAGCTTTTCGTTTTTCTCTGGGTGTCATTTGG
>JAHBCN010003483.1:60000-74695 GCA_019359885.1 Listronotus oregonensis | reverse complement strand
CCATCATATTAAAAAATATTAAATTATTAGTATTTTAAAAGTTATTTAAACAAAAACGAATTTCAGGGTATCCGTTATGCACCTGCATTTCCGTAGGGAGGGTCATGGGAAAAAGTTTATGGAACTTATCAATATTTTTAGGTTTTCTATTAGATTTTGAGAGAATGCCCACATATTCTGGGACACCCTTATATATATATATATATATATATATATATATATATATATATATATATATATATATATATATATATATATATATATATATATATATATATATATATATATATATATATATATATATATATATATATATATATATATATATATATACATATATATATATATTTGGACACCCTATATATATATATATATGCAAAAAGATAATTTTAATTTTTTTTAATAAAAGGTCAAAAATGTTTTATAACAAATACTATCTTAAAAATGGCAGTGCTGTTTTTGCTCAAAGAGCCTATAAATCAAAGTAAGCTGAGACCCTGCTGGAGATATTTTCAAGAAATAGGCCTTTTTGATATACTGCGGGCTTAGGAATTTTCTTTTGCTTTAAATTTAAATGGGATATTAGATTTACATCCACGAAGAAAATCACTGCCGTAATGAGAAATAGCTATCGAGGTTTAGGGTCGAGTTTTACTGAAACAACTTAAGAGTTTTGTATTAATAAGTCAAGTCAATGTTTTTACGTAGACAGGGTTTATTTAGGGGAAAATATTGTTTATTAAAAAATTAAATAATATGGCGTTGCGTGAAGGCTACCAAATATTTTTAATAATTATAATCTTACTTAATTGTTATTTCGCTTTTTCTATAAAGGTCGTTTCTTCGTAACATACTTATATTTAAGGACAATATTCCTACCTCCTTTTTAAAAAAAAAGTTTATTTATAATAAATATATGTTCTAAAGGTCCTATCTTTTAAACTACCGGTTGCTTATCATTTAAGAAAAAATCATTTCTTAATGATAACTTTGGTATTACCCTACCAAGGGCGGCCGCCAAGGTGGGGAGGGCCGTGGCCCATGTTACTGTTTGCACAACACTAGAGAATCAAGAAATTCCGGTATCTTTTTAAATATTGGACTAAAAAATTTTAAAATTTTCATTACTTTTCGAAATCACTCACATGTCATTGGGTCATCACGTCATTTTTTTTCAGTTCCATACTCTGTTATTGATTTCACAACGTCCACTGTATATCTTATAGCATTTCCACTGTATGTCTAACTGTACATCTCACTTCTGACACTAATGTTACGATTTACTACTTGTCGTATGTAGATCCGACAATTAAAACACTTAATATTTTACAACACTTTATTCACTACTTCACAACGTCTTTTACACTTTACGATCTTAACTCCAATACTTATCTTAAACTTAACCAAGTAAGTACGGTTGGCTGCGGAATTTATATACCTTTCCTACCGGTTTTAAACAATTCTAGAATAATTTTCATATAACGTCTCATAAAATACTAGAACTTTCTTCTCTCTAGGGGTGCTACTATAAAACCATTTATATTTATCATAACACGGTAACAACATGTCCAAAGTCCTTTTAGGAAAGTTAATTTATGTTATTAAATAAAGAAAATCGTGTGGGGCCGATATCAGTTAATTTAAATCATAGTAGGTTAGCTTTGCTTAATGCTAACTTAATTTTAGGAAAACTTACAAATAGATAATATAGATCAAAGTACGGCGAAAAGCGCTTCTAGAAGTACTTTCGTGGAGAGCCTCTGTCCTGCTAAGAGGACGTATGTCCGCAAATGAATCCGCTCTTCTGGAAGGATGTTTATGGATATTTCCTGAAGCAGCATACCTTCCCAGACAATATTTATCTGTTTATAAAATAATGTCTAGTATATTTTGTAGATTCCCGAAACCAAAATATGTTTCGTGATGTATTCCACAGAGGTTTAATTTATTTTAACTGTACCATCGTAAAATATGAATTATATGTTTATTTAAATTATATAACTTTGTTTTAGTTATTTTAGTTATTTTAAAACTAATTATGGTATACTTATTTTCTTTTTGTAACGTATTTTTTTTTGAAAGAAGATATTTTCACAGTGGTCGTTTTTTCCTTGACATTCCATTTTACTTTGACGCACTTTTTGTTAAAATTACAATTCTAATTTTTCCACAACACTACGCTTTTTAAGTTTTTATCAAAATGTAAAAAACTCCATAAATTATTGTCTTTGCTGTCAAAATCGTAGGCCTCACGGCAACCCGCTCACGTGTTAAACTTTCTTAAAAATCATCGCACAGTTTCAGTAGAAAAAAACGCTAGAAACATCGAGTTTTCTCTAGATGCGTATGTAAAAAAGTTATGCCAGAAGTACCTAAGGTTTTTTTGTGATGTTTTTGTACTGCCGGCAGGACGCTGTACAATTAAACATTAAAATCAATTAACTCACCCATAACTGTACCTGTCTCTCATCACAGATTTTAATAATAATTTTTGACAGAAAGCTCTAAATTTATGATAAATATTTAGAATTAAATTAAAATTATTTTAGTTTTAATGTGTAACTTTTAAAGATTAGTTTTATCTTAAAAACGGTGTTACACTTGCTACTCAAATGTTGATAGGTGGTTTAATTGTTATAAATTTTTTAAAATGTTTTCTTTATTTTGTTTACGATGATCTTTAAAAGCCCAGGATAAACTAATTTGCTGGACTAAAAGTAAAAAGTGAATCTGGGTTCTTTTAGTTCAAGATAAGTAATATACAACAGGTAATAATTAAATATCTTTATAGATTAACTAAATTTTTGAATTTAATAAAACATTGTTAATATTTATAGGACGTGTTGATCCAAAGCAAACAAAGAAAATAGTAAATAGGTAGGTAGAATTGAAAAAATGCAAGAAAGGGAAAAGTCGCATAATAATTTTTGTCCTGAAAAACGATCAAAGACTTCTTTGGAGATATTAGCTAATATGTCAGTTTCTTCTTCCGTCAACTTCAATACAGCTTGTAAAATACCTTCTACTTCTAAAGACTCTATAAATGAAATACAAACTCCTAAAAATAATACACTTAAACTACCTACACTTGCTAAAGTGGGGACGATATGGTTATCAGACAGATTGCAGCAGCAGTCAAGCTGTTTTAAAGATGTTGGATTAGTAAAAAAAGAATGTTGGGAAATAATAGAAAAAATAAGTTAAAAGAGGGGAAAAATATAAAAATACAGTTGAAAATTTGATAAAGACCCAACCTATAAATGCAATTTATTTTGATGGTCGAAAAACAAAACATTGACTTCAAAAAAAAAAGATGGGACTTCATAGAATAACTTTATTGAAAAATATTACTTTTTGAGAGCCGGTTCCTATTTCTAGGTCAGGGATGCCTTTTTTGGATAGCGAAAAACTACTTGAACTTGTTGACTTCTGGAAAAAGAAAAAACATGACCTGTCTGGGACTAGCAGGGGGGTGATGGCACCGTAGTGAACACGGGCCAAAAATGGGGTCCTCAACTTGAAAAAAAATTTGGCGTCCTTTCAAGATTCATCTGCCAACCCATGCCAATGAACTACCCTTGAGACATTTTTTCAGCATAATGAGGGCCAAACAGTCGGCCCTAGACGTTTTCAGGACCCTCAAATTGATAGTTCATTAAAAATTTTCCCCCGTTATTCAATATGAAATTATCGGCTGTAAATTTCGGAAGTAGAGTTTTGGACTTAAACCATCAAAGATATCTGTACAAAATTTGCTTTCAATATTCTGGCAATGTTCCATACTTAGCAAATCAGAATCCAGGAAAAATATTCTCGATTTACTTTGGCAAATTTTTTCGGCTGTATATTTCTACAAAGAACCTACTTCAAATTTAAAAATTGACAACATATCCTAAAAGTTTATGCACCGATGTGATTTGAATTAAACAGAACCCATCTTGTGAAATGGGACAAAACATGTTTGCAATCTATTCAGCTAGGTCGATATTTAAGGAACGAGTTGCGAGCAATCGTCGATTCAGTTATACAACGCAATGCATTTTTCGCACACCCGGAAAACATATTATTATGTATGCTACATGACTCTCGTCCCTTCATCAGAGAACTTGCCTTGCGACGTATTTTAAATGCCAAGAAAAGGGAAAAGCCAGAAGACTATACTAATCTGATAAACTGGCACAACATTGACATTACTCCGCCCCCATTACTTCGTGATTTAAAACTAGATGAATTACAAAATATTTTAAAAGAAACCCCGGATAAATTCATTGAAGTTTCATCTTTTTCCTGTCACACACAAGTAGTTGAAAGATGCGTAAAATTGGTAACTGAAGCTTCGTTGTCATTGGGCCCCCTAAAGCGAGATGGATTTATAAAAGCTAGGTTAGATTCTCGAAAATTAATGCAAAATTTGAGAGCAAAAAGATTTTTTCACAATAAATATCTGCGTTAAACACTCCATTACATTTTTTTTTTTTTAGAGTTTGTTATTTGCTTTTCTTTTGATAATACAGTAGAGAACGTAATGTAAAAATGTAAATAAAACTTATTCCATTGAAAAATTGGTATTTTTTGGGCTATCTTTATTTTGAGTCGGTAGGGGCAGAAGATGTAATGCGATAAAACTATAAATAAATATTTTAATCGAGGTAAGGAAGGAAAAATTTGCATGCTATTCCCGATCGAAATTTGAATGTCGATTTTCAAAATTTTTGAAATTTTGGGCTTCGGTAGGGGCAGAAGACGCATTACAATTAAAAAATTGTTTATAAACATTTTCATTGAAATAACAAAAGGCAACTTTTGGGCACTATGCCAAAACAAAATTCAAAAACTCGATTTTTCGGCCCACCCTATTACTCAATTAAGTCAATCGAAAGGTAGTGCAAGATCTTGGATAAAATATATAATCTTTTATCTTATATTACCTGTACTGGCGCCCTGTTAATATCAAATACCAACAGATTCTAGATAATATCTTTTAACTAGAAAAATTTGCATATGGGGCATTTACAGAGAGAGTTTTAGTGACCTCATGTATCTTGAAGCTCGGATTAAGTTAGTCGCGGCATAAACTTTAACAACTAATAAGTTTATTAAAGGTAACAGAAAAGTGTACCTCTTTGACTTTATATCGGTTACAAGTTCAATATCCTGGGACCAGTACCAAACCGGGACCATCTTGGCAAGTACCCATTAAAAAGTATTTAATTAATGTATCCTGTTTAAACAAAACAGGTTATATAATCTTTTCGCCTAAATGCAATACTTTACAAGTTATAATCAATAAATCGATTTTCCAGGATTTTTTAAGGTATTGCATTGTATTTTTTGCGTATTTAAAGTATTGCATTTAGACAAAAAGATTATATAACCTAAATTAAAGGTATTGTAAAAATACAAAATTAATGTTCTATAAAATTTCTTGTAGGTTTGACGAGATATTGACGTACAAAATTTTCTTTGGCCTAAATTTTAGGTAAGGAACAAGATATCGAGATAGGGTTTTCGCGAGCTTGTTTAGGCATTATTTAGCTATTTTTTAAGAAAATTGACCATTTCTGTTAGAATATCGAAAAAAGCCCTCTAGCGGCGACATGTGAAACTAACAAAACTTCAAATATTATAAATTTATAGCCCAAGAAAGCCTTGTCAACTAACCTTGGGTTGTTAAAATCGGTTAGGTTTGAAGATACAGAGTGATTTTACGGAAACCTTTAAATACCCTCCACCACTTCATTTTTAGAGATACCGCAAAAATCGTCGAACAAAAAAGGTTTAAATTATGCTCGAGTTTAAAGATCAGATATTTTTTTGTTTTACTAAAAATATGTTTTTCTACTAGCGTGTGGAAAGCAGCACTTTTCCGCACGCAATTTAGTTTGGAAAGTATCACTTTTCCGCACTAGTGCGGAAAGGTAAACCCTTGCAAATTTCCCATTAAAACAGGTACTTAAAATGTTTTTAATTCTAAAGTTTGACTTAATATTAAATTAATATTGTTTAAAAAACATTATATATTAAACTGCTTGTCAGATTTTTAGTTTTGACCGGTGCCGGTGTCCATATTATAAAAGATCAAAGTCATTAAAAGTCATCGATAATTAAAGGTGTCTTTAGTACATTCTGATCAGTATCGTCGATTTTGAATAAAAAACTTTTCCCATGGAGTCTTCTGACCAGGAATTACCTGAATCCATTCTCAAAGCAGCCGAAATAGCAAATTTAGATTTGTTGCCGTCCAAGTCGAGGCACAGGTACGAGAAAGAATATACAGCATTTACAAGCTGGTGTGGCGAGAAAAATATCAAAAGTATGAAAGAAGAAGTTTTTATGGCATATTTCGCGGAACTTGCTAAAACATGTAAACCCAATACCTTATGGTCAAGGTATTCCATGTTAAAAAGTGTCATTAAGATCGAAAAGAACATGAATTTAAGCAAATATTTCAAAGTTACATCATTTTTGAAGAAGCAAAATGTGGGATTTAAACCCAAGAAGGCCAAAATTTTCTCGAAAGATGAAATAGCACAATTTATTAATGATGCTCCAAATGATGTCTATCTAGCGATGAAGGTAGCTACAATTTTCGGACTAGCTGGTGCGTGTCGTCGAGAAGAATTGATGAAAATTAGCATTGATGATATTGACGATAAGGGGAATCTTTTAATTGTAAATATTCCAGACTCCAAAAACCATTCTAGCCGAAGTTTTGTTATTTCCGAGAAAATTGAAAATGGAAAATATCTAGCTTTGTATAGAAAGTATTCCAGTTTACGAAAGCCCGAGACCCCACACAGAAGATTTTTTGTTAATTACAAAAAATTGGCTTGTACTGTCCAGTGCATAGGAATAAATACTTTTGGCAAGATGCACTCTAAAATAGCTGCCTATTTACGTCTTCCAAACCCATAACTTTACACGGGACATAGCTTTCGCCGTTCCTCAGCTACAATGTTAGCTAATTCTGGTGAAGGCATAACGAATATTAAAAGACTTGGAGGTTGGAAGTCATCATCTGTTGCAGAAGGATACCCAGAAAGCTCTATAAGTTTCAAGAAGGACTTATCAAACAAAATATTATCCCAAAATTTATCTGCCTTTGAACACAGCAAAACGGACTCAAGGCCCATTGTACCGTCTTCTAGCAAGCAACAATGTGTCTCTGTTACCTGTAACGACGACCGGTTCAATTGCACCTCAACGGCAATGTCCAACTCCGCAACTTACCCACAACAACTTGCCTATGCGATTCATTTGCAAAATGCTTCCAACTGTTCTTTTACCATTAATGTTGTTAATAACAATAAGTAGTAATGGTAAAAATAAACATTATCTAATGGTTGTTTAGTTTGACTTTTTCCACACACTCGTAGAAAAAATGTTGTACCTAACACGTACGGAAAGTGTCTTTTCCACCCTTGACAGCTTATCCGAACTCCGCTTCGCGTCGTACGTGTAACTGCCGTCGCGTGCGAAAAGTATCACTTTCCGCACTTGTTAGGTAAATAACTATTTTCCAACGCCGTGCAATAAACATTTTCTGAGGTATAGCCGGTGTCCGTTCTTATTTGTACACCCTAGTACAACTAATTTTATAAAAATACACAGCACTAAAAAATTATGTATGTATTAATTTCTGTACGATAAAATCTTATCGCACGACACAATATTAAGGGTTTTCAATGTCGGTGTTGTAAAACAACGTAAAATATGTCCTAGCTATATTGGTTTTTCGAATGGGGGCGACCAGCTTGTTAACCTAGGGCGTTACTGAAATGACTCATAAATTTGCTCGCGTTTCTAAGAAAATTCCATTTAACCTACACCGTGTTTAAATTTGCAAAAGTAGCGCACGTGATATCAATATTTAAAAGTCTCGGCTGACTCTTTTTAGATAGTAAACGTTTTAGGAGATACTAAACTAGTATTTCGATGTACTGACATGAATTAGTTTATGTAGTCCAAGAACCCATGACACATGTTTCAATAAATGTTTGATTCAGATTAAAATTTTACAAAGTTTTTTCGATGATTAAGTAATCGACTGATGACCTACCTGGGTATACCACGTATTGGGCATAAAAGAAAGGGGTAAAAAATAATTACCAAAAAAGTATTTGATTTAAATGCCAACAATAATTGTAAAATAGTTAAATTGGTTTTTAGTAAAAGGGTCAATCCATTACAAATCACCCAGACCATGTTGCTCAACATTTTTTTCCATTTTTTGATATGTTTTAGTCTACGATTAGGGGAATCAAAAACTGCTTTTTTTTTTAAGTTTTTAGACTTATACTTTTTTTTTAGCGGCCATTTTTAGTTTTCCTCGAAACCGCTTTTTGACTGAAAACAAGTTTTGTGTAAATGGTTATAACTCAGGTAATTATTAAGATATCATGACCAAATAAAAAACTAAAATCGCCAGAATTAAATTCTCTAGATTTTTTGTTAAACACGATATATTCTAAGTTGTTAGGTAAGTGGAGAAAAAAATGTTTAAATATGAAGTTTAAATTTTCGAAAAATATAAAGTTCAGTGCTGAAAAATTATTATAAGGAATGGAGAATTACACTTGATATTTTTTTCCTGTAAAGACCTACCATAGAACTACTTTCTGTAAAAGTTTCAAGTTTGGGAAATTTGTCCTCCCTGAGATATAATTTTTCAAAACTGCATTAAAACCGTATTTTGGCAGCTTTCAAAGTAGAATATCTCAAAAGGGACTAAGTGAAAAATTATGAAATTTATTTAGAGCCTACCCCTCTATAATATAAAAATATAATATATTTGGTGTCTGAGACTCAATTGGTTCCATAGTTATAGTACATCAAATTCGGCTGAAAAGGCAGTCTCGCGCGTAACGTTTTTTAATGGTAAATCTGTGTTTTTAACAAATATTTAGTAAAAAATTGTTTGTAAAATGTAAAATTTGTATTAAAGTTATTTAATAAATTATTCTTGCTATAAATATGCACAAATAATGTCTTTAAAAACTAAAATATTATGATTGGGTTAATAATTTTAGTTTTTAAAGACACATTTTTAAATGTGTTATTAAAATGCAAAATAAATTTTATTTATTAACAATAAAGGCAAAGTGAACTTAAATTTTTATTTCAGTAAATATTTACTATTGTTCCAGAGTTATAGTACATCAAAGTCGGCTGAAAATTGTGTTACTCACTACCAAAGCTTAACGGAAAGTAGGTATAAGTAAAAATGTACTTTACTGATAAATGTAAGATTTAATTTTTTTTTAAGTTCACAGTGCAACAAAATACTTCAAAATGAATTTTTTAACAGGTACTGATTAAAAAAATTATAACTTACACACAGGAATTACTTCGTAAAAAAACAAAAAACAAAGAAACAAATTGTAATTCAAAGTATGGTTTTTATTGATCAATTAAGCTTTTTACAAACCTTTCTTTGGTATACATATTTTGAAAAAGCATATCGGACACAGAGCTTTTCCAGGTATTAATACCACTTTAAAGTGTTTTTGCTTGGAAGGATGTTCAAAAAGAATTTTTCTCGATACATTTTTAATTGGCTTTTTGTGTATATTAAAAGGATCACAACAAGTTCTGCCAAAAATGTGGTAAAACCTTTCTAAATATTTAATTTTGTGATAGTGACAAATATTATCAATGTCTTTTCCAACCCTCAATTTTAATAAATTTTGCTCGTCCAAAGGAAGGTCACTCACCAAAAGTATTTGGTGTGGTACAGTTTTATAGCCTCATTTGTGGCACGGTTTACTAAAAAGTTCTCCAATACAACAATTTATATTGAAAACAATTCAATTATTAAACAAACAAAAAAAAACCAATTAACATTGCTCTAACCACAAGTACAACACAGGAAGGAACTAAGAGCTACAAAGCACAATTTCTACTTTAGTCAATGGAAGGGGTTGTTTAAGTCTGTGCCTGCAGCTTTCTTGTCTCAACAGGCAAAGTGCCTAAACATGGAACTTTGTGAAAAACAATACTGAATATTCACTGAAATGGAAATTTAAGTTTACTTTGCCTTTATTATTAATAAATAAAATTTATTATGTATTTTAATAACAAAAATTTAAAAAATTATCTTAAAAAATTAAAATTATTAACCAAATCATAATATTTTAAATTTTAAATACATGTTTTGTGCATTTTTAGAGCAAGAATATTTTATTAAACAACTTTAATACAAATTTTACATTTTACATACAATTTTTTACCAAATATTTGTTAAAAACACAGACTTACCATTGAAAAACGTTACGCGCGAGACTGATTTTAAAACGATTTGATGTACTATTATAACTCTGGAACCAACTGAGTCTCAGTCACCAAATTTTTATCATATGTTTATATTTTAGAGGGGTAGTCTCTGAATAAATTTTAGGATTTTTCACCTAGTCCCTTTTGAGATTTTCTACTTTGAAAGTTGCCAAAATACGGTTTTAATGCAGTTTCGAAAAATTATATCTCAGGAAGGACAAATTTCCCAAACTTGAAACTTTAACAGAAAGTAGTTCTATGGTGGGTCTTTACAAAAAAAAATATCAAATGTGAGTCTTTACTCCTTATAATAATTTTTCAGCACCGAACTTTTCGTTTTTTGAAAATTGAAACTGTATATTTAAACATTTTTTTCTCCACTTACCCTACAACTTAGAATGTATTATGTTTAACAAAAAATCTAGAGAATTTAATTTTCGTGATTTTAGTTTTTATTTGGTCTTGATATCTTAAAAAATTACCTGAGTTATAACCATTTACGCAAAAATTGTTTTCAGCCAAAAAGCGGTACCGAGGCAAACTAAAATTGGCCGCCAAAAAAAGTATAAGTCTAAAAAAATTTTAAAAAACAGTTTTGGACTCCCCCAAGAGTGAACAAAAACATATAAAAAAAAATAGAAAAATAAAAAATGTTCAAAAACAAACCTATTTTTTTTTGGGTGATTTCTAATGGATTAAGGTGGGATAACCAGAGCTGTCGCAAATACTTTTAAAAAGTAATTCAATTACAATTACCAATTACTCTTCAAAGTAGTAGTAAATTACAATTATCATGAGTGTTAAAACTAATTTAATTTTCAAATAAAACTAAAAGTTATTGATTATTTTTGCAATTGCTTTATTTTTATTACCACATATATTAAACACGATGCACTAAACAAATAAAATATTTATACTAATAAGCATTATACGCGCACTTCACACGATTCAAACTGCTTTTTCAGAAAGTTCGACATTAAATAACTCTAAAATAAAAATTTGTTTTAATGCTTCCCCAAACATCAACAGATTTCACAAAAAAAAATAGTATTCAAAGCGGCCCGCCGTGTTTCAAAATGCTCTTTCTGGCTGGCCAAAATTCCGGCAGTTTTTCCCTAAAGAAAAGTTATTGACTTTTTGTAGTAATTTAATTATTAATTAGGTAATTAAATTAATTTCTCAGTAATTAAATTACTTTATAAGCAATTGAATTACTTTCCAAGTATTTGAATTACTTGTGATTCGTAATCCATCCATTACCAATTACGATTACATTATCCTATTAATTGATAATTCAAATACAATTACCTTTTCCTGAAAGTAATTAAATTAAAGTAATCCATTTACTGAGAAATAATTGAATACAATTTTTTAATTGTTTTAATTTAATTACCGACAGCTCTGGTAATAACCAACCCAAAGTTGTATATATAAAAAAATGTTTATTTTTGCTAAAATTTCATTAGCGTCTTAAGTATATACAACAATAATTTTGAATAGCAAATCACTTTTTTCAGGGTTTAAACATTGGCATTTATAAAAATAAAATTGGCGCGGACCAGAAATAGTCCATTCAAAACGCGGATCCTGGGTGGCCAATTTTGCTGCAAAAGAAGACTACCTTGAGGGTACGTTTTTTGGGTCGTCGATTTCGAATTTGGGGATCCCGAAAACTTTAAACTTCAGAAACACCCCGAAAAGGGCAAGAAACACCCTTTTTAGGTGTTGTTTTTTTTAAACTTATAAAAATGTTCTTTAGGCACCTACAAAATGCTTCCAGCTTACGACTTTTGGGTCACTGATTTCGAATTTGCGGGTCCAAAACCTTTGAACCCTAGCGTTACTCCTAAAAAGACAAAAAACACCTTTTTAGGGGTTTTAAGAATAATCTTACAATCAATTTATAGAAATAAATGAAATCTTAATAAAAATTTAAATTTTCATAAGAAATTATTAATTTGAGCCTAAATTATCGGTTATTCATTGGGGGTAAAACAACCCTAAATCATCCCTAAAATATCGCAAATTTAAATAATTACCATAAAATTGATGATATTTGTATTAATTGTTTTTTTTTTAATTTTAAATGGCTTTTTATTCGAAAAGAAAGCAAAAACCTAAAATAAAATTAAGAGTTAATTTTGTAAGCTAATTGTTTTTATTTTACATTAAATTAGACATTTTTTTAAATTAAAAAATGACTTTTTATTCAAAATGTAAAAAATTATTTGTTTTTGCGCACTTTTTATTTTATTATGTTTTAGAGGTAGTTTTTCTCGTCAAAAGGGTAAACAAATCAAAATATTTTTTTTGTATTTTTTTTTATTGTATGATATTTTAGAGATGATTGGAGCTTGTTTCAACTCCAATCAATTACCCTTAATTTTTATTTGAGCTCAAATTATTATAATATTATAAAAACTGCAAATCTTTATCAATATTTAATACTTTCAATACATTTTTTATAGGATTATTCCTTAAAACCTCTAAAAAAGTTGTTTTTTTGTCCTTTTAGGGGTGTTTCCGGGGTTCAAGGTTATAATATATGTTGGGCATTGTGTCCGCAAAAGATGCTGAGGGAATTGCTACTAGCACGGTGGCAAATTGATGATTGCCTTTTTTACTTTTTTTTCTAACCTATCGTAACTATCAAATGATGTTAATTGGCTTTTGAATCAAACACTTTTGTTGTATTTTTACAAATACAACTATGAGAACGGTCTGGTTCAAAATAAACCCCCTTTAAAGTGATTGTTTTTTTAGCTTTTATTCTAAACCAACTTAACTATCGGATGGAGTTTGTTGTCTTTTAAATCAAACACTTTTTTTGGTAAAGTTTTTTTACACCTTTCTTGTATGCGCAGTACTTGTGTATCCAGGTAGGTCAGGCAATCAGTCGATTACTTATTCATTAATCCTATCAAAACAACTATGTAAAATTTTAATCTGAATTAACACTTTATTAAATATGTGTCATAAGCTCTCCGACTAATAGATAATTGTTATGTGATAGCAATAGTTTTATAGGTATACTAAATTAATGACCTAAATTATCGTTTTAGTAGTACAAAAAACAATGTTTTTTAACAGTTTTATTTGATCGCGTCTATTAAGTGCTATTAGCTATTAAAACAAGCATTTAAGTGCTATAAATATTTGTGATAATACTAGAATATTGGGTAGTCACGCAAGATGGAGAACATACCTACACAAATAAATATATACAGTGAGAGTCCCTAACTTAAAATAAATTCATTAAACTAAAAATAAGTCATTTTTGGAAAAATGCTTGGACAAGGCGATAAGTATTTTTAGTTGCGCTCCTTTCTATAAAAGAAATATTTAAGTTTAACATATTGTGGATCCAGAATAAAAGTAAGACAACCTAAAATTTTTAATTTTTGTTTTGTCTTTCGATATACTGATAAGGTTTTTTGCGTGCTTTCTAACAATATACATGGAAAAGACAAAATGCTATTCGTTACCCTCCCATTAAGTTTGTCTTGGTATAATAATTTTGACTTATATTCAGAATAATACAGTGATAACATAAAATATCTTTAAATAAAATATGGCAAATTTTTATACTCCAGGGAATTAATTATACAAAGACATTTTAAAATTGTATTGTATCCAAATATATTCGTTTATTTTGAACACCCTGTAGCATCTTATTAAAATTCCGTTGCATTTATCTTTTACGTTATCTTCGAATAACGCTAATATCAAATATGAGTGATCTACCTTCAAAAATAATGGCGCTATCGTAATTTTTTTGCAAGTGTGAAAATTATTTTCTTTTTGGAAAAATTGAAATATTGGAAAAACTGTTAGGTTTATGTATGCATTATTATTAATAAAAATGTTGAAGAATTTTAAAAGGAATTCAAAACAAAATTTAAAAATAGGGTGTTTCATTTAAAAAATGTATGTTTTATTCGTCACGCTTTTGAGCCACCCTGTATACTTTAAAATAATTTTAAATTGTGCATCCTAAGAATCTTTACATCTTTTGTATTTACTATTTTCTCATAACTTTTGAAACCAATGAAATAATGAACTTTACTCTATCGTTGACTCACCCTGTACTATTTAAGAGGGTCCGTTAAGTTGCCCCCCCCCAGTTAATATTTTTTACCCAAAATGCTAGCACACCAAGGTTATAGCTAGCACAACCTAGCACAACCACTGGTTCAGCTAGCACACCCACGGGAAGCACATAATCGTCTCCCGAAATCGGGGGCAACTTAACGCTAGCCCTCCCAGTTAATATTTTTTACCCAAAATGCTAGCACACCAAGGTTATAGCTAGCACAACCTAGCACAACCACTGGGTCAGCTAGCACAACCACAGGAACCACATAATCGTCTCCCGAAATCGGGGGGGGCCAACTTAACGCTAGCCCCCCCCCAGTTAATATTT